>DWPV01001132.1:0-22348 GCA_018251915.1 Urbanus proteus proteus | reverse complement strand
GTTAGGTTAGGTTAGTACATATAAGAAACGATAAAAAACTAAGCGAACAGGGCGCGGCAGCGCCCTGTGAGCGGGTAAGTCCAATTCATACATCATCACTAAAAAGGGTGAAATAATTAATTTTTAACAAAATAATTAACAATGAACAGTTGTGGTCATAAGGAAGGTTTATTATATAATAAAATAAAATATTATTATACATATAAAGGTTTACTAAAATATGTTTTTTTTTTTTATTTGACGATGGTTGTTGAACATGTCTAAAAAAATCTTGCAGAATAGGTTTTTAAATATTTAAATGATTAATAAAAGTAACTTACGTGTCGGAAATCACGAACAAAGCTTATACATGTTACACAAGGTTACTTACGAGTAATTGACGAGAAAATTTACTATTTCTTTGAGTAACATAATTAATCGAGTACATAAGCAAGTGAGCATGTAATTATACCCAACCGCCCTAGAAAGTGGATAATATTTTTCGAGTGTACGTAATCATATGGGTAATGTTAGTAGTTAGTAGTAGGTATACTATATTGGTATTGATGTCAATTTCCTAGGCAAACTCAACCATTTTTTCTACCTAATAGTCCAATAAATAAAGCTTATAGGCTTGATGGATCTTAGTATGTAAGTTTTCGTAACCATTCCCAGTTTTATTGTTTGTTTAAAAACATCACTAGTTAAAATCGATAAACTTAAGTAGATTCCAACTTTGTCATATTTTTATAACACTGCTATTTATAACTTATGTAACTTGTCCTTAAAGCTTTATACGGGTACGAAAATCACCTAATTTGAAATAGGCCTGTTTATATAAATAGGTGTACACTTTTGTAAACTCGCTTAATTAGAACGACACGAATTTCGCCACTTTCCGATAACAATCTAACGTATTGATTATGCGGGCTATCGTCACTCGTGCCAAATTGTCCAAAATTGTTATCAACACCACATCAATTGAATAGATAACTTGTTGCTGTTGCCTAAATTACTTAATTTGAACGCAACACGGTGCAATATTGTATTTTTTTAAATAATGGGGTTGCATACGAGCATGCAGTCCACCTGACGGTAAGTGGCTACTGCCGCCTATGGACATCTGTAATCAACCCTTGATAAAATCAAGGTCCTACCTGAGGTTGACCTGAGGACTGAGCTGGAACGCCTCGGATAAGTATATCTCTGTTACCACACCCTTCAGACCAGGACACAGCTGCTGTTATAAGGCAGAAATAGATGTGTACTACCGGAGTCGACCTACATAGAGTTCTACCAAATATAAATTCATCTACTTTCTATTCATCCATTGCATATTGCTATCCATCTAATTGCCTGTGATAAATGTTAGCTGTCAGTAACATACTAAGGAACTTAATAGTTACATAAATACATAATAATAGAACAAAAATCGAATCAAATCGACATTATTCTAGAGTCAAAAATGGAAGCAAAATTTGCTTACAGGATGAAGTGAAATTCGATAAACGGTTTTTATTTCTTTCCATTTCCATGACCATTTTCTACTGGAAACAAAAGCAGTTTTTTGGCGATTGAATATAAATCTCATTTCATTGTCCAAACAATTCTATTAGGAAATTGGATTTAAACTTCTCTATTGACGTTCTCTAGTATCGTCAACATAGTTAAATGTATTTTTGTGTGAGTGATTTCTGTTAATAGGTATTAATACTTATTCATAATAATTATATATTTGTATGTAGGTATATATTTGTATATATGTACAGTAATAAAATAACAATAATAAAATTAAATGTTTTTTTTGGTTCCGTACTCAAAGGGTATAAAACGGACACTTAGGGCTGTATTTTTAATCCATAATAGATATTTTAATTACCTACACCGTAACTCTAATAATCCGTAATCTCTGTTATAATTGAAACTATGATGTTTCTCAGTGATTAATTTTATGTATCGGTTACAGACTTAAAATCGCCAAACAAACTTGATCGATTATTTATCGGGTATTATCACTACATAGTATAATTATAACAAAGTCGCTTTCCGCTGTCTGTCTCTATGTATGCTTAGATCTTAAAAACTAGGCAACGGATTTTGATGTGGTTTTTCTAAAGATAGAGTGATTCAAGAGGAAGGTTTATATGTAGTTTAATGTAAGCGAATCCGCAGGCAAAAGCTAGTGATAAGTATAACACCTTGTTATACTAAACAACCTACCAATAATATCATCGTGACGTTATTTACGTAACATCGTAATTTCCTCAAAAACAGCAACGTTATTTAAATTCCTATTTTTGAAAATGCAAGTTACAGTTTTATAGTTCAAGGGTAGCGAGAGTGCAATTAGCAGCATGTAGGCATAATAGCTGTCTAGAATGGCCAGAGTGCTCTGGAGTAGCTACAGTGTGCAGGTAATTATTTCCTTTACACCAGCACAAAATATGATATCTTTCTGTTTTTTACAACTCTTCGTTTCTCAAGAAGTATATTTAAATGCTCATATTTTTGATAAAGTGTTATTTTTTGTGGTAAATAGATAATTTGGTCATTAGCAACTTTGCTAAGTAAAGTAAAACAATAAAAAATAACATAAAAAGTAACTAAGTAGTACGTAGATATAAACCATGAGTATTTATTTTTTGCGCCCACAAAACTATATACACAATGTTATTAAATTATTCTGTATATTAACATAGAATGATCCGTACAAATTAAAGTAAGTTGCCCTTGAGAACCTCAGCCAGAAGGAATAAGTGGGGACGGGAAATAATTCCGAGGGCAACTTATTAACTAGAGCACGTCCTATGAGATATGGACCGCGACTTAGACCTTAATGTAGCTAAGAGTTCCACAGTTAATGACTTGTTTCACTACTTGCCCCTTTACTTGTTATCAACCCACTACTCTTGGACCCTTTCTTCTCTTAAAATGGTACGGTTAATATTAAAAGTAGTAAGAATGGTAGTAAGCCTGTCTGTCTGTTTGGCTGAGCTAGTCTTCTAAGCGGCTGGACCGATTTTGACGGGACTTTCACTGGCTGAAAAAAGCATTAGCGCGCGCCACGCCCATACGTCTGCCGTCGCGGGAGCGCATTCCTTTTTACTTTTTAACGCGGGTGAAACCGCGGGGATCAGCTATCATTAATAAATTTAATAAGTGCAATTTACATATAGCTACAACTACGAGTAGATACAACCGATATTTGTTTATTCGTTACATTAGTTCGCTGACTGCATAATTAAACTAGATAATTAACAATCTAGGTCCCCTGAAACACAATTTCAATAACTTAATTAAAATGTTTGGCGATAAATTACTATTCACGGTAAACTATATTTACTACTAGTTGATCTCCACGGTTTTACCCGGGTTTAAAAAGTAAAAAGAAATACAAATTTAAACATATATGTCAAAAATTAATGTAGGCTATGTTACGCCTTAGACCTTCAGCTATCTTCCAGTGAAAGTCCCGCCAAAATCGATCTAGCCGTTTAGAAGATTACGTGAGCCAAACAGATAGACAGACAGACAGACAAAAAAATGCATTTTCGTTATAGGTATCGTGTATTTTTTCATACGCATTGGGAAAAAAAATGTCATTTTGAAATCACAAACAAACACTTCAATTTTATTTATTTGTATAGATAGGTATCTACTGGCTATATTGTAAAACATTTTGATGTCATCATGAATCTTTGAATATAGGTATTAGGCCATGTCTCAACACCGTGACATAATTATGTATCTTTAAAGGTTATTTGTGTAGATATTTCTGTGGCATATGGGTTTTCTCATAATATTTTTTATTACATGTGAGTAGCAAGCGAGCTTGTAGTCAACCTGATGGTAAGTGGCCACTGCCGCCCATGGGCATTTGTAATCAACCCTACATACCCGGTCAACCCGGGGTTGACCACAGGTGTGTTGCTACCCCTGAAGACTGAGATGGAACGCCTCGGATAAGTTTGTCTCCCTGACCACACCCTTCAAGCCAGAACACAGCAGCGCTGAATACTGCTGTTATAAGGCAGAAATAGGTGAGGCGGTGGTGCCGTCGAGGTCGAACTACATGGGGTTCTACCACTTTCAAACGTTTGACCCGTAAGCGAGAGAGGTTGTTCTTCACTCTCGGATGAATAAGTATACCTGCATGATTTTCCGGCTCTAATTATATATTATGAATATATTGAAAATAATAATTCAATGAACCACATTTAATGATACAAATGTCATAGAGGAAATATCAAATAATCTATACAAATAAATAAAATTGAAGTATCTGTTTGTGATTTCAAAATATTTTTTTTTACTCAATGCATATGAAAGCATACACGATACCTATAACGAAAATGCGTTTTAATTTTTTTTTTGTTTGTCTGTCTGTCTGTTTGGCTGAGCTAATCTTCTAAACCACTGGAGCGATTTTGACGGGACTTTCACTGGAAGATAGCTGTAGGTCCAAGATGTAACATAGGCTACTTTAATTTTTTTTAAATCCATTAGCGCGCGCTCCACGCGCATGCGCGTACCATCGCGGGAAAGCGGGATGACATTTATGTTTAAATATGTTTTCTGTTTTACTTTTTAAACGCGGGTGAAACTGCGGGGTTCAGCTAATAAAAGTAAATAAATTGCTTAGGTTATTTCTATGAAATAACTTTAACAAAAAAATATCCTGAGGACATCGGTTTGTATGCTCCTATATGAATATCATGAAACAAAGAGATAATCTCTTGTATGATGAACATGATATATATCGAAAAGTCATGCTAAAAGCTCTTCCACGTTAAAACATGTGACTGCATGTGAGTTAATCCCCAATATTCATTACTTTGACTAATCCCAGGTCCTTTGGGATTGGAACCTCGGACCCTCGATTTGAAAGGCCGAATATCTATTTCACAAGGAATATTACTACTGACATTTTGATAGTGGTATATTTAAAACGAGTGATGTAATTGATTGTGTCCGTGATATAGTCTTATAAACATTTCAGCATTTTCCGAAACTACGCTCGAATCCAAACGTTTGTTATTGCGTTGTGGCTAAAATAACCTGCAATATGTCTGAATGTTAATGGCTAAGGCAAAAACTAAGTATACAATAGGCTACAATAGCGTCACTGTAAAATTACCCAGAAGTATAAATCTCTGTCTCCTACGCTTTTGTTAAAATTCTCAGTGTTTTGATTTTTTTATTAAATATTATTAATCATTATGATTATAATTTGTACTCTCGGTAATAGTACAAATTATAATTATAATATGCATACTTGGATCTTAGACCAAAAAGGTAGCAATATATCAGTAGATGTCCTCAGGTAGTGCTCTATCTGATCCTGACTAAGGTTGATTTCAAATGTCTTGAGCTGCAGTGCTCTCAAGGGTGCTCTCAATTGGTACATTGTCCATAGCCAAGAAGATTGCATAATAATTTGTTTCTTCCATATTATAAAAAGACGTAAGCGGTTAATTTGAAAGTATGTTGAGTAAATTTTTAGAAACAAGGCCAAATTAACTCCTGCCTGTTATTTATTAATTTAACCACTTAAATTTAATGGGACTTTACTCCCTTAAAATTCTATTTAATTGTTTCACGGATCAGGAACCGAAGCCAAAAAGTTTGAAACAATCTTTGGTAGCACTTTGCAACTTTAGGGCTAATTTATTATGAACTTTGAGATGCGAAATTATACCAAATTTTCGCTTTACCACTTAATAATACATTTACTCATAAATGTTTGACTTGTTACGCTTATAACAACAAAATACTTCTGTCTACAAATTCAAAGCCTTATATTGCAAAGATGGTATAACTTTTTGCGGCCCCACTTTACAAGCATCATCACTATGTCAATTCTTGCCTTATTGCGCTTCAGTGACCTGGACAATGATCTGTTTAGGACTAACCTGTTGTTGTTTCTACACATACGAGGCGCCCAAATGACAACTCACCCTACGCCATATCCGTGGCCAACCTTAGTGGCATACTAAAAGTGGCTCTGGTAGTAAGTATATCAATGTAAATTAAATTATTGGATGATTTGCATGCTCGTTTGCTAATTCTATTACGTAATAAAAATTGTTGATAAGTCTAAATTGTGATGAATATTTAAGGCATTTTGCAGCTTATGAAATTAATTCCTCAGACATTATTGTGGTAAATAGATGTTATGTTAAACAGAGTACTTCTTCAGCATTAAAAATATACTAAAATATTTTTAAGAGTATCAATATCCAAATCATAGTTCTAGGAATATACTCGCATTGGTTTATTTTGGTTACTGAAAAATTAAAAACAGATCTGAAACTCGCGTAACAGTGGCAATCTGATTTATATTGTTGACTGAAATAAAAGAGAATTTAAAAGCGAAAGAAGATTTTAAGGTGGGAGGAATAATTTAGAGCTTGATTATGGCCCAATTCCTATTTCTGTCGTATCATAACGAATGCGGTTATATAGATTGAATAAAACTTCCATCGCCCCGCGGCTTGGATGGATCAACCGCTCTACAGAGTGAAACGTCAGGCGTAGAATGGACAGGTGACAGCTAGTAGGAAAATTTCATGCGTGTTTTCGTGTTCCGGAGATTACGTAAAGCCGTCGGTCAAGGTAGCTATCATTGGACATCAGACGTTAAACCTGTTCGAAGGTCTGACGAGCGCTTTAAATACATCGGTTACGAGTAGGCCCCTAACATGTACCTATCTAACAAGATGTAACAAAACAGCATGATATAGTACCCATCAGGCTTCACCTAGTTGTAGGGAACCGATGCCCAGCAGCGTTACAACAAACGGTTGTATCTACTCAAAGCAGACTAACTTCTATTTTGTTACTAGTTCTTAAGAACTACCTCTAATGCAAATTCAGATGTGTTCTTTCGAAACCGATATATTAAACATATATTTTCACATAATGTTTATAATAAGACTAAAATTATATTTCATATTTATTAGCAATGTTAGATCAGTTGGGCGTTGGTTCAAAGTTTTGCAATTATCTTTGGAATTTTTTAAAGGACAGGTTACTTAAAATTAGACTCAATAACTCTTGTATAATGCGAAAAACGGGACATGGCCTGGCTCAAGGTGATCCATTGTCTCCGCTTCTTTTTAACGTAGCTACAATTAAAATTATGGACAAAATTAAAAACGTCAATATATTACAATACGCTGATGATTTTGTTATTTACTCATCACATAGAGATATAAATATTTGTATTAGTAAAATACAGGGTTCAATCAATGATCTTAGTATACTTTTACATGATTTGGGTTTAGAAATATCATCAACTAAGACAAAAATCTGTGTCTTTAAGAAAGGTCCTGTAAGAAATACAATAACAATTACACTTAATAATCAACCTTTAGAGGTAGTTGAAAATGTGAAATATCTTGGTTTATGGTTGGATCGTTCTCTTCGATGGTCTAAGCATGTAAGCGAAATTAAGCAAAAAACTCTGAAATATTTGAATTTATTGAAAGTTTTAGCAGGACCAGGATGGGGTATACACCCAAGTCATCTAAGACAAATATATATTGCAGTTATTCGTAGTCGCTTAGATTATGGCGGTTTTTTATATGATGTAAGTAGTCACACTCATTTGTACAAGTTAGACAAGGTCCAGAATATGGCTCTGAGAATTATTGGCAGTTTTATCAAAACTACTCCCATCCATGTTATGGAAAGCGAATTAGGTATTACACCATTGCATATTCGACGCGTATACCTCGCTGGAAAAATTTGGCTTAAATCTAAATCTTTGACTGATAACTCACTTGTCGATCTTTTAGATGAGATGTCGTCTCTTTGTAGTAGACAACGATGGAAAAGAAGTAAAAATCCCTTACTGCTTACGGTCAATGATTCTTTTAAAGAAGTGGAGATATACAAAGGTAAGCTTGAAATGTTCTCTTTAGACACATGGGTTACAAATTTAGACATTACTCCTAATATAATAAAACTCAGCGTTCCATCAATTACAAAAGCAAAACGGCTATACAATGTGTCTCATGTGACATTAACATGTAATGAACTTTTAAATAAAAAATACAGTAGTTTTTACAAAATTTATACGGACGGTTCGAAGGATGGGCATAACATTGGAGCCGCTTTCTTTGATTCGCAGATTAACAGCTATATTAAATTCAAAATCGAATACAATTGTTGCATAATGTTCGCTGAACTTGTGGCTATTTCGGAGGCTTTATCTTATTTAGAGTCAATTGAAAGTGATAATTTTGTCATTTTAACTGATTCAAAGAGTGCTCTTCAACATTTGGCTCGGGTGACCTCGACTGTTCGATGTATGCCGATAGCCTATAATATTATAAACCTAATCTCAGCGTTCAAGAATAGTGGGAAAAATATTGTTCTTCAATGGATTCCCTCGCATGTTAACATTTGTGGTAATGACATAGCTGATAGTTTAGCGAGACAAGCACATTCCGAAGGAGTTTCAATTTGTGTATTGCCTTTTTTTACAGATTGTATCTATATAATTAAAAATTATTGCTATAAACTATGGAGGGAGTATTTTGATAAACGATCGTTAGAGAAAGGAATATGGTATAGGACTATACAGTGTGAGCCTTTACCGACTTCTTGGATTGACAATAGTTCAATGCATCGCAATGAGGTGGTTACAGCTTTACGAGTTCGATCTGGACACCTTCCATTAAACAAATTCAAATTTTTGATGGGACTTGTTGATTCACCTTTATGTACGCAATGTGGAATTGTGGAAGACGTCTATCACTTACTTATGGAATGTATACGAAATGAGGCATATAGAAGAGAAGTTTTTGATAAACAGACATTTTCAGATGTTGGTATGTGTAACACTGCCTTGGCTTACCCTCTTGGGGATTTGGCTAGAGGCGTATATAAGTTGGTAAATTTGGGGTTGAGAAATCAGTAAGTGCTGTGCGGTCGCTGATTTCTTAACGTTACTAATTTTGTAATCTACACTATGAAACATGTTAGAATGTAAGATTGTATTCTACTACAGAGCGACATTGCCTGAAGGCAAAGGCTCTTTAAATAAAGAGAAAAAAAAAAAAAAAAATCGAACCTGTCCGTTGCTCATAAATAAAACTTTTGGGACGCCCAAAGCATTCTCATTCAAAATCGACGTGCGAATGTTATGACTTTCTTACCCTTTTTATTTTGCATCATAGAATTCTATAATGATACCTTATAAAGGTGTGATACGTGATGATAGAATGGGTTAAGTTTAATCTTGAAGTATCACTCCTGTGTTCCAGAAAGAACTGATGTTTCTTACTCTCTATAATTGCTTATTTAATTAAAAGGGAATCATGAAAAATAAAATTTAGGAAGCCTTTTAATTTACAAAAATAAAACAAACTGGACCTAGCTTATAACAAAATGATAAAAGAAATTACACAAAATACACGTAATAAGATTGCAGTATCTCTTTATGATTTCAAAATAATATTTTTTTTACTCAATGTGTATGAAAGTAAAAACGATGCAATTTATTCTGCACAATGCTGAGGTAATGTTCTAAACGGCTGGACTGATTTTAACGGAACTTTCACTGGAAGGTAGCTAAAGTTCTAAGGCGTAACTAAGGCTACTTAAATTCGGGACTAGTAGCGCACGCGCTGCCACTGTCGCGGAAGAGCTGGGTATCACCTATGTTTAGATATGTATTCCTTTATACTTTTAACGCGGGTAAAACCGCTGGATCAGCTAGTAATTAATATACCGTAAAATCTGACATTAAGTTTGCATAAACATTTACGTAAGATCTATCAAAATTATTACTAAACACAAATAAGCTCATTAATAAGTATTGGACAAGTTTCGAACGGGAGTGAAAAAAAAATCAATCGTCGTTTTCAATTTCGTGGAAGTCTGCCGGTGGCTCATAAATAAAACTTTGCGAAGCAATTCCGACGAATTTTCATTCCAAGCCGACGTGTGACAGAATTCGCAAGCTATCTCTTTCGTAGCGAAGGACTTAGAACTTTGCCGACGAATAAATAGTATCGTTTCTAACCACTCGAATATTACCGACGAATAAAAAGTATCTTTAAGGCAAGTGTTCGATTTGAAAATTATTTCAATGTTATGTACAGGATGTTGTTGGCGTGTGTTATTGTTCACATAATCGTACAATGACACAGTCCGGATTGATTTTGGATTGACTTAGGTACCACAGCTATACCTTTCCCTGCCTAATAACAGCAATGTTAAGCATTGCTATATTTTGGTTTAATCGGTGTGATAAGTGATACATAAGTACATATTCAAGGCGTTCGAACTTAGTAGTCAGTGGTAGCAACGCATCTAGAGGAAAATTCAAAAACGATCTGATCTTTTACTTGGAGCAGAAGCTTGTTTGCTACTTCTATATAAAAAAAAAAAACAAAAAAAGGAGGTAATTGCTCAAAAATAACATGGTACTACCCCTAACTATTTTGTACACTTGGTAACATTTTACAACAAATTATAATTGTTATTGCGATTGCATATTAAAGGAAAATCCGTAGTATTTGTGTACTGCAACATCTTCCGTAGCATCACTGTATAGTAGTAATATTCGTAGCACCTGCACCCTGCTACGTCGATTGTAGTACAGTTACAATGCAACCTTCCGTAGCAACCTCAATTAACTCATTATCTGTAGCAAATGTGTACTGCTATGTTAATAATTCTAAAAGATGTCTCGATATTGCTATGTAGCTATTAAAGCTCCAAAATCAAAATGCCATGGTTCATAAAAACTCGAACGGATAATAAAATAGGTATCTATACATCTATACAAATGTATAAAATTGAAGTGTCTGTTTGTGATTTCAAAATAAGAATATTTTACTCAATGCATATAGGTATACTTATAACGAAAATGCAATTACAAAAAATTGTCTGTCTGTCTATTTGGCTGAGGTAATCTTCTAAACCGCTGGACCGATTTTGACGGGACTTTCACTGGAAGATAGCTGCGGTCTCATGCGTAACATATATAGGTTACTTTAATTTTTTTAAATCTATTACTTTTAAACGCGGGTGAAACCGCGGTGATCAGCTAGTAACTAAATAAACTTCAACGCGAAAAGCTATTCAATTTATTAGTATTAAAATCGTTTCTATACGATAGATACTGGAACACACCCTTGTAGTGCGATGTATTGCTTGTTATCTACTAATATTACAAGCTAACATCATAAAACCCCAGTAAATATCAACACGTCCCTCCAGGCAATATACCGAACCCAAACAATAGGGTTCACCGGGAATCGAACGCGAACACGTATCGGTGACCGACCTCGCTATGCGTTAAATTTTGATAGACTACTGAAAATATGAAGTTCATTACAAAAAACAAGTTAAGGTTTATTTTTGGTCCGAGTTTGATCAAAGTGTATCGTTTTTATGTTGAATTTTTTTGTTGTTGAAAATATTGTTATTTTTAGGATATATTGAATAATATTATGGCAGATACTGTAGCTAAATTGCAGCAATACGATTCTACCACTTATTATAGTTAGTAATGTTTGCCTAGTGCATAATACTATTTATGGACTAATGTTTATTGTAAGTAAAATTACATATAATAATAAAATTCCGAATAATCATGGGTAGAAATTTTATTGTAACTGACTTCAGACGGAATAATAATTACGCATGTCTCTTAATTAGGATTGAGATAAACATTTTGTAGACTTATAATTTTAGGATTTACTATCCTAAAATTATAAGTTTACAAAATGTTTGAATCGTGAATACACACAAATGATTTTTTTCTTGGCCTTTTATCAAACTCGGAAACCTTTGCAGGTCAGACCATTACTTTTTTCTGCTAAGAATTTCTATTAAGAAATAACCACCTGAAATCAACATTACAAAAAAATAACGAACCTTCTCGTAAATCTACCTCTATTTTAAATTCACAGTAATACGTAAACTACATATTTTTTATAGTAAAATGACCTCAAGTCCCCACTTTACCCACCCCTATCTTAACCGCCGGTCGATAGCTGATACGCATCACACTAGTGTCCCACTCCAGGTACAACGCTGAATCATTTATGTCCCGTTTATGTCCCATTTTGTACCCACATGCTTGTTTTGTAATTTCGTTACCCTTGATGGTCACGGAAGGGTAGTTTCAACACGTAAGAGGGTAGTGGATGGATCAAGGGTATTATTATTTAACTAGCCGTGTCCATGGCTCTGCGTGTGTGGACTTTATACTAATTTCTAATTTTATTCCCCCTTCTCCTCAGCTGATGCCACGGGTACCATGCGTTATCATTTCTTCATATCGCTATTTATTTTAGATATATTATCTGTTGTTATCAAATATAAATTAAAAGTTATGTAGTAATATGTATAGTATTTTGTAACGAAAAATAATCAATCAAATTGGACTTGGAGTAGTTCTTGCGTTATGACACGCATAAATGGATAAATAAAGTCATAATAATAAATAATAATCTGTTCATGTACATTTCATCTCTCTGTGTACAAAAAAAATGTATTAACAAATACTTGAAATACAATATCATATTATTATTTAGGACATAAATATCAAATCCGGAAATTAATTTCAAGAAAACGGAAGAACGGGTTCCGAGAATTAATTAAAAAATAAATTTATTGAAATACAAAACCATATAATAAACAAAAACCATACAAAAATGAAATACCATATCCGTTCAACAATCATATGGTTATAATTAAAAATATTTGCTGCAATTTATTCGAGGCATGATCGTTTATTACATTTTTCTTGCGAACAACCGTTCCGGCCCTTAGAGATTTTAATTAAACTTCACTGGATATAAAGCCACTGGATCAGCCTCGGATCTATTTATTAGTCGGAGAACGTGGGAAGAAATTGTTCAATATATTGTATATATCAGTTTAGTACATAATGACAATGATTCACTTCTAGTCAGACTAAGTTAGGGATACAAATTTGCTATTATAAAAAAATCAATTGCAAGCAGTTAAAAATAGTATAGTTTGACTCTGGTGGGACCTATTTTTAAGCATAAAGGAAATCTAAAGATTTGATGGCAGAGTGTGGTTGTCGGATCACTTACACATGAGGTGACTATTTCAGTCTTTAGCAGCAGTAGTCTTCTTTCTTTGATTGACATCAGATATAGTCCCTGTTCTATATAAAGTTGGGTATAGATGTCATTTGGCGACAGTAGCCACTTACCACGATGTTGACCGCATAATCATGCGTCTATGTCATTGTCAATCTTACAAAAAAATGTACAATCGTGTCTTAGAATAAATGTCTCTCTTCCCGTTATCATTGTAGGCGTTGAACGAAGCTACGTATAGCTGTGCGCGTATGAATAGTAAAAGCGTTCAAATTATATTTACTCAATGTTATAAGTGTGTTACCTTCAGCATCTTAAATCCCGAACCAGTTTACAAAAGCAACGAACTTCACAAGAATGTCTTATATCGATGGTTGAGGGACTAAAGTTTTATTGCCCTACCCCGCCGCGGTTACCCTTGCAATTTTATTATTAAACAAGACAAATTGCTTGTAACGTAATTTTAAAGTTGGCAGATATTTTGCTTATAGCCCGAAGGTCTTCGGTTTAAGAAAATGTGTAAATATCCTTAAACCGTTTGGAACGAAATATGTTTTTAATATAGCCGTTTTGTGGTAGCATTTTATATTTTATTAAATTCATTAGCTAAGATGTTTATGCATTTACTTATTTTTTTTTATATTATTAACATAGAAAAGGAGCATGCAGTTTACTTGATATTAAGTGGCCACTTAATTATTAAGCTAAGGAGTTTAAAACGTGAGTGAAAAGTCGGTTTGTGCGTATAGTCATTTTATTATGATTGAGAGTTGCGTGGTTTGTTTGTATGTTTTTGTTTTACTTTTTAATAAACATGCACCCACCTAATGGTAAGTGGCCACTGCCACCCATGGCATCTGTCGGCAACCCTAATTAAACCAGAGTTTTGACTGCCTAAAGTTGAACCATTATGTTTTTTGAAAGTAGTTTCTACCTAACATATTCACATTCTTAAAATCGACCATTTCATTCAAAACTGAAATAAAAGGTATAATACACTTCATCTTTGCCTTCATCCAACCAAATATACTTCCACAAACCCTTCAATAAATTCCTAGCGAGAACTACGCGCAAACCTCGTAACGCGTAAGTTTCAAACTCGTTGACTTGTGCGATTGGGATGAATAAAAAGTTGTGAAAGTCCTTCCCTCATAAATATCTTCAATGGAACAGAATATCCAACTGAGATCAATCATACGTTTAGTTGAGACTCCTCGTGTACTTTGAGGAACTAGTTAGCATACAGTTTACATGAGGAAACCAAGGCATAACGTTAGTTACATGCCCTGACGCTCTTGTATTTAGATTTCAAATTTAGTACATTTGACTTCTGATTACTATGGCACTGATTACCTGGTAAAAATGGTATTGATTGCTTGTTCATTAATATTAGTATATTAGTATTGGTTTGGCTAGCGCCGTTATTGGTCTTGGTCTCCTATGAAGGTATTCATATACCGCTGATACCAACATTTTTATGTGCTGACTTAGTAAACTCAGCGACAATTGACTTTATTGGCAGTGACATAGCTATGCCATAGCTAGCTAATCGCCAGTGTCGTGAGTAGTCTCTTACTTTACGATTATCAATATCTAGACCAAGTTCGAAGCCTTCCCACTTAGTCCACAAGGGTAGCGACGCATCTTTGACCGACCTCAGGTATAACTGTGTTCTTATCTGGAGTTGATTACAGATGTCCATGGGTGGCAGTGGCCACTTACCATCAGGTAGGCTACATGCTTGTTTGTTACTTCTGCAATATAAAAAGTAAATAAAAAACATACAAACAAACCCACGCACATTCTCGTCCATAATAAAATAACTATACGCACAAACCGACTTGTCGCTCAAGTTCCAAACTCGTTGGCTGTCAGTCAGCGGGGGCGAATAAAAAGTTCCTCCGCAGATTGCCAAGTGCGGAAATGGGAAATTGATTTCGTGTCCCACTTTCCTGACGGATCCACGATCGGCTCTTGACACTCTTTTGCTAGTTTTCAACTGTTGGATTGTTTTTATATTATGGAAACTAGCAGATCCCCGCGGTTTCACCCGCGTTAAAAAGTAAAAATGGACACATATTTAAACATAAATGTCGTCCCACGCTCCCGTGACGGCGCGCGTGGAGCGCGCATTAATGGATTCTTCAAAAAATTAAAGTAGCCTATGTTACGCCTTAGACCTTCAGCTATCATTTAGTGAAAGTCCCGTCAAAATCGGTCTAGCCGTATAGAAGATTGCTTTCCGCTATCTGTCCCTTTAAATGCGTAGATCTTTCAAAATACGCAAGGGATTTTCATGAAGAAGTATTCGATTAGTAAGGAATAGAAGATTTATGTGTAATTTAATGCATTCGGAGCCTCGGGAAAAAGCTAGTTGATGATAAATTGTAGATCTATATTCATCCAAACTTGTCTCCAGCAGCTAATTTTACATTTCAATTAACTCTTAGTATTAAGGTCACATTCCAGTTAGTGGAGGTAAATTCGGTCAATTATAAGAAGGCGTCTTTTGCATATCAGATTATATAAATTTTATTTATGTTAATCGTTACTTACTTCGCTTGGAGGGGATTTTGAAATACTACCGATTCAATATAATTACAGTACCTGCGTTATTAAATATTTCAACGATGTGTTGTTAAGTACCAGTGTATGATTTATTTAATGCGTTCATTCCGCGCTCTATAAACCCTTGTATAATTTGACTTTATTAATGACATATGTGAGAATATTTAAAGGCACAATACAGCTATCTACGCTGAGTTTATTTATTTAATAAATCGAAATATGATGAAAAAAAAATTTTTACACAATTGTATGGTTCATTTATGTTCTCAATAAAAGCAACAGAACATTCAAATTAGACTTTTCACAGAATGTCTTTTGAGTACCAATCTTTACTGCAAAAATAGTTTCGTTTATGAAAAGAAACGAGAAAAATACTAAAAAATATATATTTTTATCACAAAACTAACTTAACCTCATTCTTTTGGCAAGTCGCTTTATAAGGCACGTCTCATTCATAAAGTGTCTTACAATTTAATAAATATTTATCTCAGTTCTGCTATGGAGCTGGAACAACAGCGTTACTTCTGATTACACAGTATGTTGTATTTGGAGTTACTTTTGCACGATTTTCCAATAATGATTTAATTAGACATGCTAAAATATTTTATTTAAAAAATCAAATACAATATCGTTGTGAAATGCTAGTGTAATTAAATGCTAGATTTCAGCCTAGAATAATGAGCAGATTAAAAATACATAGTCCATCTCTCTTTATCTCTTAGTTTATAAATAAATCTGTACTAAATAACTAGCTAATCGTTAATACTGGATAATAGTTACATCGATGTAAAAGTTACCTGTTGTGATTGTCGACGTCTGTCGCTGCCTTAATATAACTGTATTTAATATTATAAAAAAATCTACACCTACAGACACTTAATTGACTTATAATAAAGTTTCATTATAACAAAAGGCCGTGTACACCCTACGCGAAATGGTAGTTTAATGGTGTCTGCAATAAGTCACCACTTTTATTAGCTAAGGTTAATGACGGCTATAACGCCCACAATTGGGAATAATCAAGCTCTGGCATTAGCCAGGGTAATTAGGTTAAGTGAAACAGCTATTCAAAGTTATTTAACCAGAACCGCGATAATAGTTTGGAGATTTGCTTATAATTATACGGGAAAAAAAAATTTTGAAACGTAAATAAAAAATATATTTTTAGTATAAACATTTAGTTTTTGTCAACTTTCATATCACAGCGGTTAACATAACGGTCTGTCAGGCAAAAGGATCCAGGTTCTATTTTAGGATAGGTAGACATGGAAGTGAATTTATATTTGTATTCTGGATTTGGTTATTCTTAGTAACCACAGTGACTATAAGAAACTAGACATATTTTTTTTAATTATATAGCCTATGTCACTATGACAATGAGACGAATCTAACGACATCTCGTATGTTAAAATCCCTTAAGGCGTTTGGACTGTAGGACACGCCCTAGAAATGAACATACATACGTAAATAGATACATACATACGCTAGAAAAACATTACCCTCCTTCTTACGCAGTCGGATAACAATAAAGAAAACCTTAACGTTTAGGCTTACAGAGATTAAAGCCCTATCATTATAATTATTACTGAAATAAATCAAGTAAAGTTAACGCAATTACAACAACGCGAGCCATCTTAGCGTAATTACACAAAGCGTAACTTGTTTAGAAGTAAACTTCGCCGCGGTTTGCTTGCAGCGTGATTGACAATCAACGCGGCTATTGCCACGGGTGGTGTGCAGGCACTTTAATGAAATGTAATTACAACGATAAAATAATACATTTTCCTAAAGAGAGTAATGGTTCGTAAATTAATTTAGGAATTAGTGGAGTTTTAAAAATAGCGTGTTCGTAATTACCTATGTGTCTCTAATATGTCATCATTAGTGCCCCGCAACAAGAATGGATTTCTTTAGACCCCATAATTATATTTAGGCCATAGTCAATTACGGCCAAAGGCGGAATAAACTTCATAAACACTTAAAATCTTTTTGAGATACACATTATGTAGGTTTTCTTTGTAAGGTTTCTTTGATAATCAAATCGATTTGAAACATGCATATCATTTCGACAAATCAGAAGTAAGTAGGATGTGTTTTAGATTCGTATCCAGATTCAATAGAATGATGCCAAAATTCAAACCAATGAATAACAAGCGCTTGTTGATATTTGTTCTATGATTATTATAATTCATTAGCTTTTGGCTTCGTACGTCTTAATTTACATAAAAACCTTCTTTCATTAAAAAAAACGTATCAAAATCCGTTGCGTACTTTTAAAGATCTAAGCAAACATAGGAGCAGACAGCGGAACGCGACTTTGTTTTATACTATGTAGCCATAGTACATGTTACATTATACCAACAATACCATTGGATTGTGCATTTAGCACGACTTAGCTCCTTGATGTCTTAAACAGAAAGTACTTTCTAAAATCACTCAAACACTTCAAAAACCACTCGATAGCGTAAACACTGATAACAAGATTTACGTCATGCTCGCACCATCACCCCTACAGGGGTCGGTATGACAAGTCACCCCTCTGTCATTTTTCGATAACACAAATAATTAAACTTAGTCCCTCGTGTCTCTTTAATGAGTTTACTCTTATCTTCACAGTGACAAGGGTGGTCAATTGATTTTATGGTTTGCATGTTAGGTATACGGCCCTTGAGTAGACGGAATTTGCTAATAAAACGGGTGTTTAAACCACTGTCTAACAAGAGATGCGTAAATAATCATAATGAGGTTTATAGAAAATTTTCCAGTAAGGAAAAAGTAAGATGAAAAGTAAGTATATTTAAAACTGAGTAGTCTTTAAATCAGAATACGAAATATTTATCGTAAATAAAATGTGGTCTTAATATAACTACAATTTTTAATTTTCAATCAAGGACATGAGTCAAATTTAACAAAGGAATAATTCATCAATAAAAATCTAGAAATAAATAAATTAAGAACTAATCATTTTCTTGAGAAACAAGTAATCAACGTAAACTAATAAACCAGAGATAGATCAGGATATAATTTGGAAAATGAAAGTTGAATAGAGATAGAACAAATAATATGAAGAAAATACATTAAAATAATTTTCACGTATTTCCAAAAACAAGGTTTCCACTTAATTTCGTAAAAGTAATTTATTATACTCGTAATCGAAGGATCTTGAATATTAAGGAGTTATTTCGGTCGACCAGTTCCCCGGGCCGGCCAGTTTCACGAGTTTAATCTATTAAGCCCTAGAAATATTTAAGAGACCTTTCGCAAAATGCTGCCTCAAACCTACATTTTGCCTCTGAAAGGTTTTTGCAAAAATATATAATTCTGTTTTTAATGAAAATTAATTCATTCAATATTCACAGCTCGGCAAGATTTTATACATTGTAACGGTCGTAGCTTACAACAAAACATTATTAATAGTCCCAGATATCAGAATACAGATAACAGAAGGATATCAGATGATATCGACAGAGTATGATATTTAGTATGTTCACAAAATTTTATTTCCAACTGTTCTGTTCATAAGAGACTGTTGATGACCCGTGTCTCAGTTCAACGTTTTCTAATGAATTCATTAAAACGAATATCGTTATTATTTATACTAAATTACTATGAAAATAACAGGCGAAGAAAAATATGTGACGAATGTAACTACGCAATGTTATTTCTATAATTCAAAACGTATGAGGTTAAAACGTATAAAGTAACAAAAAAGTTTAAAGACGTTTTAACAGAGACAAATACGTTTGTCCATCAGGTTTCCCTTTTACTGTATTGTAATATTTTACTTGTAAGAACGTTTTGATGCATCAGTAATTACCACCATTTGTCTCAATCCTAAGGTCATGTAACTGCATATACTAGTTCACGTAATTACGAATACTGTTGGAAACAGTTCTACAAGTTTTTGGGCTCCGCTTAATTAATCATTGGTCAATCTAGACGCTTTGGGGGTTCCAAACTTTGAAATTTAGTCAGCACTATCGAGACTTCTAATAGAATTGGATTGGCACGTCAGATTTATTAAATGGTCGAATTTTGCCACCAATGATTTCAATTAAATTTTAGCACTAAAAGTTAAAAGTAATAATAATAATTTATTTTATATTATGTTTCATGATAATGCGTTTTAACACTGTCAATCCCTAGGATTTTGTCTCTAAAGCAATCTTCTTGATCGATCAGCAGTAAGGTAAATCCACTCGATAATTATATTTCAATCTATGTTGTTTCTCTCAATAAAACCAATCTTGAGACTTTTTTCTTATTTGAAATAAAATCAACTAAGCTGGGTAAGTGCTTAACTTCTTATGAGTACTCTTTTAATAACGTTATGAAGAACTCTCCGGCATATTGGATCCGTCACGATCATGACTTATATAATGTTTTTCAATATTGGGAGGCAGAGTATTGAAATTATTTTATCTACATATATAAAAATGAATTTTGTCTGTATGTCCTTTATAGAATCGTAAACTATGCATTTTATTATATGACAATCTTTAGCAAAGTTGTTGTACGTGTCCACGAAGATTTGTGAGTCGGTACGACCAATTTTCAACAGGTGACGCCACTGTCATTCCAATGAATTTCATATATTGCCGTGACAGTTCATCATGCTCACGCTTCACGCATCAGCTAGTTCTTTCATAAGTTAAAAGTTAAAGGGGGTAAGAGATACCAACCAATAAATTAACCTCTAAAGTTAATCGCAGTGAGTTCCGCAAGTCAGCTACTTAGGACTCCCGCCGAGGAATCCCATAGCTCCTCACAATCCCTCATTTCATACACCAGTCGATTGGGCAGTCAATCGATCGTGGTTACAATGCGATTTATATGCGCCAATCGTAGGCCATTCCGGTATTATTGCTCGTACATCACCGCTTTGGGGAGCTTATTTGAAAAAGATCAATTTCTAGTGAGAGCATGAATCTTTTATGTGTAATGCTCGCTTGTTAAATACGTTTAAGTTCTTATTTTCTAACGTATGATGGCTTACATTTCACATTCTTAGTTCATGATGAATTAGAATGCCATTTTTGACCAACATCCAAGAGACAGGTTATCTATTAGTCGTATACATAAATACATTTTTTTAATTAGCTACTATAGTTTATGGATATTTATCAGCAGATGTAAATACGATAAGAATATTTGCATTTGTTGATTATCTTGGGATGTCTCGTATTTTTAACCAGAAATGTCCTCAGTCAAAGTTTAAACATAACAGCGCTATACTATTCTTTTAAGAAAAATATATGTGTGACCAGGATACCTTCGTATGTGAACCACAAAAAGTACAGCAAACTTCAAGTGAACTAAAACAATACTGTTCCAAAAACTTTTGAAATCATCTAGCCAGTGTAAGTAAACAGAGTTTAAAAACAATAGTTTAAGAGCCAGAAAAGATAGCTAAGTGGAAAATATTGTTTCGCGAAGTCATGTTCAAATACCCATAAAGAGGGTTGAACTTTCTCAGACGATCGTAAAGACAATACTAGTATATGGACATGTATAGACACCCGGCGCCGCTCGGGCGAGACGTGATACTGAGCGTGGAGCTTCAATTACTTGTGTATCTACTTAAGTGATATTGAGTACAAACTAATGTCTTCCAATTTATTTGTCCTTTGGCGCTATAACTCCGTGTGTTGCTGTAAGGCGTTGCATACGTAGGTTGCGTTGGTCTATTCCACTTTAGCCACATGTGTTCGAGGCTTTTGTATGTTCTTTTTTTTCCAAAAATGTACTATTTTTTTTCCGACTTGTACATAAAAAAAAATATTTCAATTGTGATATACAATGAAATAAATATGGGATTATGATTGTTAAAATAAATTCAATTTAAGATGAAAAATCTTATTTGTGACCTTAAAAAATAATGGAAAAATATTGTGCTGTAAGATATTTTGTTTTGCAATAGCGTAAATCAATTTTCGAACTTTACTTAAACCAGACTTAATACATAGGTATACTAACATCTTATACTCGAAATAAAAACCTCTTAAAATTACTACAAATTCAGCACATTGATTTATTTAAAATTCCACAATATCCTTACAATACCAAGTTCAAATAGTTTAGAATCTCTGAAGGAGCCAGAGCACGTATAGCCTATAAATCAAAGCCAGATAGCAAGGACCTTGTCTGCCAAAACCTCACATTAGTTACTAGGACCCAGTATAATAACAACCATTAATATTTTAGGAGACGCCGTCGGGTCTAGACTATGATCGGGTGTGACATGCGCCTAACAGCACCATTGTAAGTGGACACCTCACTCGCTCTTATTCCGTTGACTTAGAGGGCAGAATTGAGTGTCATTTGGTTATTTATACTGGTGAATTGTAAAGGGAAGGACACATGCATTTTGCATTGAATTTGTTATGCATCAATGAGCTGGTGATTTATTATTAGATCTCAGATCATGTGATTTGCTGTTGTTGTGATTGTCTGGAATTGTTGTTTCTTTACTTTCTTTTGATTCTTGTATTATAAAAACTATTGAGATCAAAGTTTCAATTGAAATGTTTTAAAAGCAATATGTTTCTTCAGTACATACACATTATTTTGTAAGTACTTATCAGAATTTACATATTAATGAATGGCACTAGAACAATTTTGGAAATAACTGGAACACAACTAGAAAAAATCGCCAAAGGGTTCTAATAGAATAATAAATCTTCAAGGTGTTTGTATATAAATCTGTT
>DWPV01001131.1:0-22351 GCA_018251915.1 Urbanus proteus proteus | reverse complement strand
ATTAAAAGGCAAACACAGGTTCGCGCGTCTGAAGTATGGAACGGGCGAATCTTGGTTATATATAAATCTCTGGTTGACTCTATAAAATACTTCCAGTTACTCATAACTTTTTCTAGATTCAGTGAAATTGCCAGATGTTATCAAAGGTTTTAATATACTGTAATTAAAAGCTTATTTAAAAATATCACCATAAATATCGTACCTAGAGCTACGTGATTAGAAACCTTATATTACTTGGGTATTTTATAATGCTTGTTGGATGACTAACGATAATTACATAGTACATTTTAAAGAACAAGGAAATTTCAACATGGAATATTTGCTCGAGCCCTATCAAGGCTGTAATTATTTTCTATGTATGCAAATCACTTCATTGTTAAGCGTACCCGGGATAATAACTACTATAAATGTTAACTCGTTTCGCGTGCCTTCTATGTCGTAGTAGTCGTTCCTAAAATTGGAACCGGTTTTTTTTCTAAGCATACATTTTTGTTCTATTTTCATTAAAACTTGTATGTGTGTCGGATCTTATAATGCCTGGAGACTGTTAGATACATAGTTATATGTATTTTTCTTGTCCTTATTCCTTTTTTTAAAGATAACATCCTGTCCACCGGACGATAAATGGTCACTGCCGCCCAGGGTGGCATGTGACCAACTCTATATAAATTAGTGGTTTTACCTGATTATAGACGCGTTGCTACTGCTGAAAACGAACACTGTTTCCTCGTATTAGTCCGTCGGTACCGAAATGCAAGACCAGGTTCACTCTAGAACTGGTAAATGGAAGGTGGTAAATTTCCGGCCGAACTTCGTTGATTCTGGCATATTTAAAAATATAATTTAACAATACAGTTACAAAGCCATTATTATTGATAAGTAAGTTTTTAGTATTTTCGGTGTGAATTTAGGTTAATTTTTGACTTTATAGTAGTGATTCATAATTGTATTAAAGTCTGCTAACTACTAATCTACAGTTAATTAATAGTTGAATACTGATGTCCAGGGTTTTTATTAAAATACTATCAGATGGAAAGCTTCTCTTTGCTGTTATAATTCAATAAAAATAAATAAAAACCTTTATAATATGTGTAGTCTGGAACAAAATTTAATATTAATCTTGGTGTACACAATAGTTACTAACATCCAAATCACGTATAATTGCGTGCTTTATTAATGAAGTTTGTTGACGTTTGCAAACAAAATATTGCGAAATTTGCATTACACTGGCTAAGGAAAGGCGGGGCAAGGGCTTGTCATTAATAATAGACCGTAAAGTTAGAGGGCGTTTCCACCCTACAGACGGGGTTAACAACCCTTGTTAAACACTATGGAATAGGGCTGTGGGAAACGAAAATATTTTTTTTATGATCAAGCACATGAATATTCAGACTTATAGAAACAGTTCCGAGAAAATAATGTGTCTATCATTTTTTTCCTTATGTGTATACCAAAGCGCTTTTTTCACTTCGTGTTATTTGGTTAATGATACATGATATTTTCTAGTATGTTACGGTAACTTTGATAAAAATGAAATACTGTACTTAATAGCATGAATTAGGTGTAAATATATTTAATAAGTACTGCCTATAATTTGACAGGGTTATCTTCTTAAAGTGATATAAGAATTTAATTTACCACTTATATATGTATCTATGACGACATGCTGCTGAAATTAATTTAGAGAAATTCCTGAAATGTTTTATTTACACAGACATAAACATACGTATACGCATGTAAATATATGATATTTGCCCCGGAAAGTAAATTATTAAATTAAAATCTGAGGTCGAACCCTCAATACCTCGTTGTATCAGAGTATGATGACCACGCGCCACTCATATCATCATACATAATTAATTTTACAACAATTTTTTGTAAAAATAATATTAAAGATCACACAACCCTACACAGAGACATTCTTCTTTTATTTTCTGCTACAATGACTAGTGCATATTTATATTTCCTTATTTCGTTTGAGGAACAAATTCTTTGTTTTGCTATAATAAAGTTGAGTTCGGAGAACCTCTTTATGAAAAGCGAGTTAATACGTTTATATTTCATGGTTTTGAAAGTGTGCTTTTTCAGGCGTATTCGAGTTTGAATACTTATGAGTGTAGATGCGGTGATGTAGATAAGGATCTAAATAGCTCGGGTATTCAAAGGGCTTATTATTTCGGAGTAATGAGAATGGAGGGAAAGGTGTTGCGGCTCGAAATAAAAGTATAATCGCGAACGAAAAGAAGATTTTTGGTTGGCTTTGAAAGACTTATTAACGCCTTTCGCACGTAAATACAAAACAAATATCAGCTGCACTCACCAAAATTGTGCCTGAATGTAAATCGAATCTGAAACTTTAGTTATTTGACTGCGACAAGGAACTGATGTAACTGTCAACTAGGTTCATACTAACGTACATACTAACGTATTACTTTCTTGGTTATTTATGTTTATTTGTATTCATTTATTGATAATTTAATTTAGAATTGTATCTTTAATCGGGGATTTTAAAAGACTTAACTTCGAAAGCGTTCCAAAATACCAACGCATTTGTTATGCTATATTAAATGGTATTAAGAAAACTCCTTGGGGTTACAATACTAGAGAACATTAAGTAGTTTAATAGCCCGTTGTTGTAATTCCCCTTCCCCTTTGAGAAAAGCTGGTGCGTTTAGACCAGATTTTAATCTATTTTCATAATGAATGCAGGGGTAGGTACATTAATTTGTTGTAATATAAGAAAAAACTAATTGTTTTTCGTCTTAAATCTTTTTTTAATAAAACCCTATAAATCATACCTATTTAAATTGAAATAACCAGCGTCGAAGTAAACTTACTGAGCTTTACTAAGGCAACGTTTATTGTATAAGATAATGCACTATAGGTATTTTTTTATTACACTTTTATTATCAATGTATTAAATAGCAATGTCTGCTAGAAGGACAATTTGTAAAACATGTAAGTTTTGATTCAAGACAATAAATTACTATAGCCATAATTTCAGATATCATAGATACAAAATATAAAAATTCACCAATGACATACTAAGTAGCATCTCTTGCTAGCAAAACAATTTGTCTACAATTCATTTCCGACTTAAGTGAACAAATTATAGGTATAGCCATAATCTAAGATGCGTCATATTAAAGTTTATGATAACAAGATAAAATTAAGCGATAGCGGGTAATGATTTTTTTTCTGGGGTGCGAGCTTAATGTAAATAGTAAGGAACGTTAAAAATCATAATGTCGGCTAGCATAACTACTTGCAATAATGCACTTAAGACAAACTAAAAACCAATTCTCGCTAGCAAAACAATTTGCCTACAACTCATTTCCGACTTAAGTGAACAAATGACTGTAGCCATAATCTAAGATACGTCATCATAAAGTTTATGATAAAAAGATAAAATTAAGCGATAGCGGGTAATAATTCATTTCTGGGGCGCGATCTTAATGCGAAATGGTGAGCGGGGTCCGTGAAATTGGCCGCACATATTTTAAGACATTTAAGCAATTGTCGACGATTCATTTTTTAGAAGACTGTTAATGACCACATTATTTTCTGCAAGTCATTTTGATTCTTTAGTAAGTAAGGCTTCATAGCCTTATTTTGTCTGTGTTAACTATGATTACGTTGTATAAAATAATGTAAGTGTAAGAACTCTTATAAAATTATGAAGATCATGTTTAAGTTTTACCTTACAATCGAATGCGAAAACGCAAAACTTACTGAACTATAACTATTACTAAAATATATTTAGTAAATAATGTATCATAATTTATTTATTAAGTAATGTATAGTTTGAGAGCAGCAAGCTAATTAATTTAATGATACCTAATAATTTAACCTCAGAATAAATATATTTGCTGATTCATTTAAAAACATAAATTAACTGACATAATTTGTTTTATATATACTATATACTTATACAGCGTCTTCGTCGCTACATTTATACGGTAATTCTAATTGCTATAATACTTACAATAAGTATAATTATATTAATACGTACAAAGGATACATTACGAGAGGGTTGAATCCCTTAAGCCAATTACTTCCACGCAAACAACTGACAAAATTAATCTAAAAAGCATTACCGTTGACACGCAAAACGCATTTCAAATTGCCTCTCATACAAGATTTGCGGTACTTGATTTGTATGCTTAGTGTAGGATCATTATCAAAGGTGGTAGACCATTTCGTGGTTTCAATTTGGTAGACCTCACAGTAGACCTGTCTTGGTTCTTTTTATTTTATTTAGGGATATTCCTAGTTTTTTATATTCTGCTGCTGAAGGTTGTAAAAATGGTTTTTTTCGACTCAGGAGTTATGGACGCCACCCCGATTTCTGCATAATAATAGGAATATTGAGCAATTCGATGCAATAGACAATTTAGACCTCGGTAGCAGCACATCTGTAACCAATGTTAACCTTTTTAAACATATTTTTTATTTAGTATTTAAAAATATAAATACTTTGTTAAAATATCTCAAACAACTAAAATTAAATGATACGGTAATGTGTTTAGTAAAAGTCTCAAATACATATAATGAATAGTTACACACGCCTCACAAAACAATCACAAAGTATCCACTATCCGGCTTAAACTGAAACTAAATATTTATTCGCCTGATGTAATCCTGCTACTCAAAGTTTTCACTACAACGAACCATGATCAAATAAAGCAACAAAATTAATCTGTCACGATCCCTCCCCATGTCCGGTCTGAGGCAATTTCATACAATAACACACCGCGTATTATGACGGTGTAAAGGTATGCGCACACATTATACTCGACATTACACGGTAAAGAGATTGTATAGAAAGGATTAGGGTAATATTTTTGTATTGATATGAAGAAGCAATAAATATATACTTATTATCAAAAAGAAAGTTTGTGAATGTTCTTTATTCTTTACAATCGTAAACAAATTTGAATGACGATGAATCCAACACATAAAATTAGTATTTTAAATCTTATGTTACAGGGAAGTATTAAACTTATGTCTAGATATTTATTTTCCATTTTTATCGTCTGTTTAATTTATTCTTCATTATTTATTTTATCTATTATTATTTGATATATCATAATAATCTACAGCATTTGTATTTAAAAAAATCGGCTTTGACGCTTATTCACGCGCCATATTTTTTATCTGTTACGCAGTAGTCAATCTGCGTACAAATATATTTAATCTGTCTGCGGGAGGTACGAAAACACACGTGTGTGTGTTGTGTGTATACGTGTTTTGTTTGACTGTTATTAATTCATCGCATCCGATAGAAAGGTTGCAAAGCAATTCAAAAGCAATACTGATTGGATTTTAGTGAACGGCTGTGTTTACAGAACTGTGTTCCGACAGGCGAGTTAAACGCTCCGTATGTTTTATTTCGAGCTATAAAAATTGATGGTTTATTACTCGGTTGTTATACCGTGTAAATATTGGTCAATTGCTATCTGTTTTTCTATCGCAAAAGCTACAGAATTTCGATTTCATATAACATTTTCAATATTTGTGGCTAATATTTGTTAATCGTATAGTCTTAAAATACATATTTTTGATAGTTGATAACTAACTTAATTCAAAATCATCAATTTGAATAACGTTTGTAAAAAGCAATAGCTAGAAAAAGAAAAGTAGGTAGGTATATTATCTTAAGGCTAAGGTAACATTTTCTGGGAAATATGAAAATGTAATAGAAATAATGTAATATCTCCGAAGCGTTCAACGTTGTCTTGATTTTTTTTCACCTAAAGCTTATTAAATTACTTTGTACATCTAGATTGCTTATATATAACAATTCTGTTTTCAGGATAAAGTAGATTTAGATTAGATCGAAATAATATATAGAAATTGTAGTGTATAATTTCATAGCAAACATCACCAATTCTTTTGTTTATATACCTTACAGTTATGACATCACAGGAGACCATTATTTTTTTCTAAAATTACAAAATACAATATAATTGTTATTTATTATGTACAAAAATTTTAGTATACCTATAATAATTTTAGATATTAAAACTCTTTAAAAGGAAATAAAAAGCGAATAAGTCATTAAAAGCAGCGGCGAAGCGTAAGAATAAGGAGAGTTCCATAAGCCACTTGTAACAGCACTAAAGAATAGCGAAAATAATTTACTGATGAATGTTTTAACGGACGCTTACTGAAGTTTCTCTTAACTGACCATAAAGGTGGAAACTTGGCTGGAGCTTATAATAAAAAAAGGTGCTAATATTTTAGGTAAAAGTCTGTGTAAAAGCGGGTGCAAGATTTTTTTTTTTTAATTAGCAGTAGAGTCTAGCGAAAACTATTATTTACATTTTAGTGATAACATACACATCCAAGAGTATACCATATTCTACTTCCTAGAGGTAATTTTGGAAGTCAGCAGTGCTTAATGTATCATTCCTTTCAAAATATAAACATTTAGTACGACAATGGTTTCGTTATATTTTAGATTTCTAATAAGGTGAGTATTGCGTTTATCATTAAAGTAGTAAAATATACGCTACGATATGAGTTGAGATAGCATGGAAGAAAATAGATAAATTTAAAAGTGTTCAACTGTTCATGTTTGAGAATTATTCCATTTGCCCAAATATTTGATAGGTGACGTGTACTGCATTTACGTGTATTCATCTTAAAGAACTATATTTACTATTCTTATTATTTCTTCTCATAGCTTATCGTTTTTCGCCAAGTGTAGGACAAGCCCGCAAGATTGGTCGAATACTGCTGAGACGGTATCGAAACTGGGAACTAACGCGATCTGTCCGACCAACTTTTATTAAACTCCTCTTTGCGAGTACGATCATCAAATTTCAAGGGATAGTTTTCGATATTTTAACGGTATGCCGGTTTAGCTTTAAGAGTGTAATTAACGTAGTTCTTAGCTCCATAAACCAACTTTCAACAATAAGCATTGAAACAAATGATAGTTTCAAAGTTTAATACTTCTAGCGGTGTGTTAATAAATAAATTATTTATATAACCATTAACTACGCATTAACTATTAATTTATAGGTACATAAAAAGTTAGTGATCTCTACCACAATATTTTGATGCGTAAGATGGTAAAGGGATTTCCTTTGATGAGTTCCTTGTATGCGAACCTTACCAACACTTTCCATCAGAACTTCGCTGCGTCATACTGTTCCTTACAAAAAAGGTATTGGTTGTTCACTTTGTTTTAATCCACTGCACCGTTTGTTGAAGCACTCACGTTGTTAAAATGCGCTGAATGGCACTGATACCATTGTCTGCGTCGAATATTGTGTAATCCCAGTCGGCACATAACTTGTGTGTCGCAGACATATAAATATTTAGCACTGGCATTAACTGAATGCGCGTTATATCCGCTGTATATCTGCTTGTGTCCGCAACATCGCACGCTTGGTTGGCTAATGTTGTCAGTGACACAGTGTTACACTTAAGGACCATAGTACCTACGTTGGCAAGCATGGAAAACTTATATGGTGTAAGTGAAAATTTTGTAACAAAAAAACGACTTATTGCAGAATTATCTTAATGACAGATCATTAGGAACATTATTACTACCTACATAGTACATATATTATTTATTCAGCGTACGGAATGATTAATTAATTTATGGTCTAACACCCAACTTCCAAAATAGAAGTCACTTTTATGTCACTAATAAAAAGTAAAAATTAAAGAAAACAAAATATTTGCAGATGCCAGAAGTGAACCCTCAACATTTTTGCTGAATCACGATTGTAACAGAGGTCAATATAAGCGTAAAAATGTATTATCCTATATAGTAGATAGAGGTGTGAAAGTAACGAAAGAAAGCGTACCTATTTATATTCGTTACTATCGTATCGTATCGTTACTCGTTACTTTTGATACCTCACAACTTATCATAGAGTAACTTCTAGAGTCGTATTCTCGTACGCAATACTATACGCAAATTACGTACTTACGATAAATGCGATGCGGGTGACGAAATGCATTCGTGAGTAATTTTTCGCTACTCGGTACTTAATGGCGGACCCGTTACCCAGTTACAAATAAAACTCTAATAGTAGAAAATATTGTAGAACATATGTTACATACGTACGTACTTGTTGCATTGTCCTTTTTAATTCGGTTATAAATGACTGGAACTTATACCAAATCGAGATTCACCAGATCGTTGTGAGAATGCCAAGGCAGTGGGCTTGTAATGAGTCGTCTCGGCGCTTCGATTGACCGCCCCTTCCATTGGACTCCGATTGAATTGCTTTTATATTCCTTTACGCTCTTTTTCTTATTCTTAAACGGCACTGACATCTTTTCCATCCCTTTGAAGGCGAATTTAGTATATACTAAGATTGCGAATTGATTCCAAATCGGGATTTGCCCTTCTGGTTCGGAATTTAAAAATCAAAGTTTAAAGTTTCTGTTGATCTTGTTGTTGTTGTTTATATAAGTTATTTAGCGAATAGATAATATACGATTGTTGCTTAGAGAGCATTAGTAAACCTTACATTGATAAAAAATAAGTTTCATTCAATAGACGACCCGGATGGCGCAATGGTTAACACGCCGGACCGCTAATCCGAAGGGTCCTGGGTTCGATTCCCAGCGAGACGGAAATTTGAATGATGAGTTTATATTTCCGTTCTTGGTCTGGGTGTGTGTGGTTGGTGGGGGTGTGTTCTTGTCTTGTGTGTTGTCCATGGCACCCACGACACAGGAGAAAATCCTACTGTGGGGCTATGTGTGTGATGCGTTATTTATTTATTTATTATTATAGATACGCCGTAGCGTGGTAAGCCACGAAGTCACCTTTATTTAATTAAAAATCCGTACCTGTCCATATAATAATTTGTACCTGTCATTATTTTTCTTTAATGCAATCTTAAAATATATAAGTACTATACAAAAACGTAAAATAAAATCTTAATCCAACTTTACTCAGCAACGTTAATTTCTTTATGCTGAAACAAAATATATTTAAATTTGTTATTTTTGCGCGTTTTTGTTATATTTTATATTGTATCGTACAGTTATGAAAACAAAGGTTGGTATATAAAAAATCCGCATTCACTTTATTGTTAAAATCAATAGGATTGATATTAGTGTATTTTGATAAATCAATGGAATTGATATAAATATTGCAACTAAACTTTATCTCATGAGGCATTCCTTTAAAACTAAATTGTTTATCTCAGCCATTTATACAGCCAAAAGATAGAACTGTCAGGCGTTTTGTAATTTAAACTTATTTATTTGACACTAAACAAAGAGACATGGCTCTACAACTCACAATAGACTGGATAGCGTTTGAAACAAAGTTGTTTATTCCTTCCCAAAGTACACTCATTTAAAGGGAAGGGAAATGAGGTTCCCATTAAACAGCTCGGCTCAGAAGGAAGCATCGTTTTCATTATTCCTAATAGTCAGAAATAGGCAGTTTACAGAAAGCCTTCTATCTATCTTCGCGGAAATACGATGAATTGCGTTGAAATAAAATTATATGTTAGCCTTCTGTTTTTACGATGGGCCTCAAATTTTATATGTTTACTCTTTCATAGGTAAAGAGCTTAAGTGGTGATAGCGTAATGGTAAGGATTTTGAAGAGATTAAAGATTGTATTAATGGTTTTAATAGTAAAGAAAATCATTGCGTCTTCATCTTAATCTAAGTTTTTACCATATAAGCTTCCTATTAGCCAGTACAGTAAACTATGACCTAAATTTCATTCAAGCTAAGTGAGATTAGTAACCAGAAATGGAATAAAATAAATCATTTGACCAGTATATCAGGAAAAATTACCGTTTAAACATATTTTTTAACGTTTCGCGAAAATCAACAATAAAAACAATCCTTTATAGATCACTTGATTTTAGATTTTCGATTTATATTTTACTACTACTTACATTATATTGTTACAGTATTAAAATAATTAATATTATACTACTAATTAATTTAAAATCTATGCACGTAACACAGCGCTGGAGGAACAAAAACATTAACTGAAACGAAACTATATACGTACCTACATGCAACCCTCTAGTTAGTGAAGTTTTAATTATGTTTTGTTAAATATAAATTATTACTGCAGTAAATTATTACGCATTAAAGGGTAAGGCTAATAACGCCAACTGACTCGGTTATAACGCTGTCGAAATTAATAGCGGTGCTAGGGATGTGCCTGCATAGTTCTTTATCGATAGCCTAACACATGTGGAGTATTTTTAACGGATTGCTGTAACACTTTCAACTCAATCTGTAAATTTTCAACTCACTCAATTCTTCTTTTCTTTTCTCTCGATTCTCAATTCAATTTCACAAAATCTTAATGTCATTCATTTATAGGCAAGAAGTGGCAATGCAATAGCAAAAAATATATAGACCTACTTATATCATACCTACAAATGATAAATTTTACTTATTACTGAAGCTAAGGGAGCTGGAGGTGTTGAAAGAATTCCCATGTATTCCAAAATGCAAACATACCTATTATGCTGCAAAATGGAATTTTGAATTTTAAATTACTAGGTTATGCAATGATAACGCCAAGCATTTTAGTCAAAAATACGAGTACACTTGAATACTTTTTCACGTAACATCTATTAATCCACTCAGTATAAAACATTTGTGTATTCACCTGGAGAGTTGCTTATAAATTATTCATCGCTTGCAATAATTTGAATAGAAAATAGCAGACACCTGTTACTGTGAGACTACATGAACTACGTACAAATGTTGACTTTCTGTAGATGTAAACTTCGTTGAAAATGATATTTACATTCATGTCAAATATTGTTATTTACTGATGTTTTTCTTTTGTACTGTAGGTAAAAAGAGCTTCCAATAGATTTCCTACTCCTACCTATTTCTCAAATGTACTGTTCTGCCATTGTATTCAGATTCTTTACCTTAAATTCATGTCAGGTTGGTAATGGAATAATCTAGAAATAATTTTATAAATACAATTTAATCCGAAACATTATATATTTTTTTTATATTTTCATATCATTAAAAATGGGTTGCATTTTCATCTATTTTATCGTTACCATTCCCATCCCTAAATTTGTTCTTCGGAGAGCCTGTAGGCGAGTTTTCCGGCTCGTCGTGCAGTTACTAATATAGCTTTTGGTGTCGCCGGCCTGGCGTAAACTCATTAAAAATTACACGCCTACAAAGGGATAGGGTTTGCAATTTTAATAAAATTCAAGTTTCATACTTTTTATGGGACACTTTTAACTGTATTAATTGCTTACTCAAATTAGCGCGGAGTAAATATAGCTATACCTGCACTTATTTCACTGCAATCCTTTTTAGGACTCTGCTGGTCACAGGTCCTCCCTTAAATCCTAAATGATTAGACCAAGAGCGTACTCCAGCACACTGCTTCAAAGTGAAGACAGTGTTAATTTTTTTTTTATATAAATGAATTATTGCCAGTATCGATAATATTTCCTTAAAGTTTTACTATAATAAGCTGTGCACCGAGCATTATGCATGAACAATGCATGCAAAATAAACGTGCATCGGATTAAGCGTGGATTATCGCGAGCCCCAAAGAGCACCGCGGTACAGTCACGCGTAGAGGTTTTTATACAGATTTCTGAATTGTTCTTGTGGTTTTGCAATATTTTATTCGTTGAAAATATGAAAATGCGTGATTGTACGAATGTACTATAAATATTAAGGTGGTATGAGTACGTCATAAATATTTTGTATTGCCAATAGCAGATAGCCTGTTAAATCGTGAAAGTTAAATAATTATTTGTTATTATTTTATGTTGGTAAACAAATAAAATTGCATTTTTTTTTGAAATCATAAAACATCACTTGATATAAAACTAAAATATAAGCTGATTGTGAAATCGGGTGTACTGATCCTAACTACTTTTTTCAAAGACTAGCTATTTATCCCTGTTTAGCCTCAAGCTGGGATGAATTTTCAATAATCCTTTTAGTAGCAAAAAGGATACGTTGAATAAAGAAATCCTGTAGATAAATGTACTTATTTATAGCTATTACTAATTCTCTGTAAATAATTTCATTTACAGACCTCGCAGATCTATGACATCCAAGTATTCCTAAAGCATTTAGTCCACAGCAGCCCAGCTATCTGTCATCATCAATCTAGCCATTAAGGCGGAACAATTAACGTGTGTCCTAACCGTGGCATGAGTGCTATTGTTCGGACTTGACCAGAACATTACTGTCGAGACAATCGACTGACAAATTATCGATAATTATCGCTCCCAGCATTATTAGAGCACCATGCGTTTAGTTATAAAAACCTTCAGGTATTCGGTAGTGTATGTGGAATTTACAATTTAACTTATTTTTTAAACATGCAATTTTTTGGAACCAACTGCCAAATTTTGTGTTAACTACTAACTAGTGTATTTTAATCTGGTGGAAGTTATAAAAGTATTAATGCGTAATAACGATAGTATGATAATTAATTTTGATCAATAATGATTACCTACCTAATCCCTCCAAATTTGAATGAAGTAGAGAAATTAGGTGCAAGTAGTTTTGACTTGGATAGGTACATAGTGTTTAACATACCAAACTAGTTAAATAAATAATGCAACATCATTACATGTTGGTAAATTTTTAAACATATTTACTAATAACTTTGCCGTACAGTATCTACATAAATATGACGTCTTATTTAATAACGCTTAGGAACATCGCTAGTCTTATTTATTCGGCATATTAAAAGGTACATAAACCAATCTGTGCTTCCTTCAAGGGTTGAAATTTCAATGCTCAAAATAAATCATGAGGCGGGTTGATGAGAAACATATCAAAGATTAGAGATCAACCTCATAACGTGTAAATGGAGGCGGAAATTGCATGTGGCTGCGAGTACTCGAATTAATAGTCGCGGGGATGATGTGAGGCTTACTTACTGAATGATATAGAGTTAATTTAGTCTAAGATCTGCATGTATTTTATGTTGCTCTGTTTTAGTAAAATAAATGTATGTATGTGTGTTTAATTATTATTTATTAGTTTTTACCTACGGCTTCGCTCGCGTTAATGTGTGCATGTAGTATTTATAATAAATAAATAAATAAATAACGCTTCACACTCATAATAGTTAACACTGTATGCTTCAGGTATAATAAAAGTGCTATTCATTAATATTAAGAGGCCGTAGTTATTGAAGTAGGTTGTAGGTATAAAATTATTTTAAATCCCTTGCGAGTAGTTCCTATTTTCGGAATGAAAGGTACTCTATGTCATTTTCAGGACCCTTGGCGATGTGTGTGCAAAATTTCATAACGATCCATTAAGTAGTTTAAGCGTGAAGATGTTCTAAACAAAGGGTAAAACCTTAAACATCCAAGGTACAATTTCGTTTTTGTTCAAAAAATCATAATCATAAATGTGAAATAAGTTCATTACTTTTTCTCAATATACATATACGCACTAAAGTGTCATAAAATCACACAATACTCGTCATTTCCACTTACAATACTATACAAAAAAAATGATACAATGAAGTAACTATTCTTTAATTCTCTTTTTGTTCCTCTGAATTTCATTACCATTTCAATCGCACACATTTTGGAATCAGCAAATTACAGAGAAATCAATTGAAGTCGAGTCTCCGCGCCGGCAATATTGTGCACGTAATAAACTGCTCCACCAGTTATTTCCACTCGGAGAAGAACAATTGAGGAAATTCAGTGTCGTAGTATGTGTAAATACATCTAAAGGTACATTATATGTTTTTATTAATCGTAATTTATATACATAGAACGTACTATAGATTTTTTGCAACCTTACAGATCGTACAGTAGGTACCTAATTCTCTTAGACTTACAACATTAGAATAGTTTTTTCTAGAATTTATAACGAGGACCAAATGCGAATCAGTAGACTTAATTATTTCTATAAGTTTTTGGACTATTAGGCATTTCAGGATCTCTTTAGAATTAAAATAAGATACTTACATAACTTCGCTAATCAAGGTTCCCCCAAGACGCCATGAATTCTGTAATTGTATTTACCTATCTGCACATACATACATTTTTAAATAAATAAAAGTACTATTAACTATAAGATAACTATTAAAACTATATTATTACTTAGTATTAAAGATAATATAAATTATGGTAAATATTGTTTAACCACAACAAAGTTAAATAGGTACGTTTTGAAGTAAGTTTTAAAGATTACTGGCATACAATAAAAATCAATAACATCAATATTTAAGTAAAATCAATCGAACATGTTACGAAATGTACAATCTAATAATACAGGAATCAATTTGAAAAAGGAATCAGTGCAGCCCGCAAACGAACGTTCCCGCGTCAATACCGCGGTCGCAATAAACTGCTTGAACCAATACGTTCTCGAGAAATTTGAACCGGCAATATGTAGGATTAACACACTTAAAGAGCAAGCTTGGTCTCTTTACACACTCGTAAAACGGGACACATTGCTGAAACTTCTTAAAACTTAAATTTTGACTTCTTGACGTATTTCTTGCGAATATTAGGCTTCAGCGATAGCAACGCATTTGTGTCCGACTTCAGGAAGGACTCTAATTTGGTCCGGGTTTATTACAGATATACATGGATGGCAGTGTCTAATCAAACTTCCACTATCAAGTTCAATGTAAAATAAGTAGAAGATGATATTAGGTAATATGCTGTGTCTTTAATACAATATAAATAATAATTTAAATGCAAATGTCACAGTTACATTCAACGATGCCACTGTCTGAGCGCATTTCCATAGAATTGGCTAACTGAGGAGCAATTCCATTAGATTTATGAATGAGAATAATAATTCGACTTAAGGCTACCTACTAGGGGTTGTTCTGGCTATGAGCGATGACCTTTAATGTCGGACGTTGACAAAGCGCTCGGCGGTTCCCATGAAAACGTTCAAATACATCATCGCTCCTGACAGCACGGTTCTGCGAACTACGAATTGCCATATTTTATTTCTGCTACGATTCCCTGATATTTGATTAATGATTCGAATTGAAGAAGTAGCGTTCCGGTACCATTTTTTTAAGTTTCTGAAGCGAAAGAGCGTGTAGTCCGCCTAAAGTTAAATTTACCGAGCAGGGCGTGTCATAATACCTTAGCAAACAATTTCAAGTACGATAAAAGTTGTACTGAAACTGATCATTAATACGTTGCTACCTCTAAGCAATAAATGCACACATTTTCAATGCACACATGGTCAAATGATCACCGTTTATAATGCACCAGCTGATCATCGCGGTTTCTTCCGCGTTTAAAAAGTAAAAAGGAAACCATATTTAAACGTAACAGAATCCCACTCTCCCAATGCCCAACCTATATTACGCCTTAGACCTTCAGCTATCTTCCAGTGAAAGTTCCGTTAAAATCGGTCCAGCCGTTTAGAAGATTATCTCAGTCAAACAGATAGACAGACAGAGATTTTGTTTTTGTTATAGGTATCGTGTATACTTTGATACGTATTGAGTTAAAGTTGTTATTTTGAAATTACAATCGGACACTTCAATTTTATTTATTTGTACAGATTACTTTTTCATTCATTCATTTTTTTACAATAAATTATGAAGTATCAAATGAGGTTGCAGTAGTGTCCACTTACTATCAGGTGGACTGCATGCACGTTTGCTACCTCTATAGAATAAAACCTCGATATTTTATGAGTTGACTTTAGTTGAGCTAATAAAAAGGATTAAATTAAGTTATTTATGTGGAAGGATTTTTATGACATCTATAAAATTCAAATTAGAACAGCTGCGCTAGTACTAGTGAGTAAATTTATGAGCTCGAATTACTCAGAATTCCGCCAACTAAACCAACTCATATAAAACGTTTATGAAACATTCATATGAGGGGACCACGTAAGACGAAAAAATCCGCATTTCTGCTTTAAAATATAAACAATGACGCGTTTATTTAGATAGCAACGTGAGCCATCGCTCAAAGCGTTCGCGTGTGTACTGACAATAGAAATTATTCCCCTCTAAGTATTGTTAGATGTAAAAACACGTCTAGCTGTGACGTTGAGTGATGCGTTCCCTCATTGTCTGCTCCTAAAAGAGATTGCACAATATGAAATACTTCAGTTTGAACCGCGAGTACCTCATTGAATACGGACGTGCTTCACCACTACCCAAACTGAAATATTCATACCGATTTCAGCGTACATCGAATGCATTTTACTGAAAAGACTAGTAATTCCGAAGCGTAGGTTCATCTCTTCGCGGCATTCTTCTCACTAAAGTGATTTTCAGATCAAAGAAAAGTTGAACGCTTATACGGGATCAACTTATTACGTTTTATATTACAAAAGATTTTTTAACTTTCGCAAGATTTTTTAAATGAGTACGCAGTTTAACTGATAGTAAGCGGCCACTGACCCCAATGTATGTCCGTAATTAACTTCAGATAAGATCAGAGTCTTATCTAAAGTTGGTCTGAGGAATCAGTTGGAAAGCCTCGGATAAGTATGTTTTCCTTACCACATTCTTCCATACAAAAAACAGCAGTGCTTTACTGTTGCTATTAAGTGCATATAGGGGCAGCGGTAGTGCCTCTAGAGTAATTATTAAAGATTCTACAATCTCTAGATATATTTATATTGTGACTAAGTAAAAAATAACTATTACCGCGTATATTTACTTAAAAAATAAAATAATTACTTAAAAAATGTATGAAACATGTGCATATCATACCTACGTTCTATGACATTGTCATTCTACGACAATATGCAGGTTGTTTAATATTAAATGTCCTGGAATAACACTAGAAACGTTAATAGAAACATATTCAAGCACATTGCCCACAAATTCCTCTGCACAGTGGCGGTGTGTCGTTTTAATTTGAATATTTGCAGCGAGACCGGCGTTATCATAATAGTGGATCAGCGCTCTGTTGGAACCAGACTTTTACTAAATGCAGGGTCATACTAATGGAAATTAAATGTGTAGACTAGTAATTTCCTAAAAACGAAATAAAATGGATATATAGTTATTAAATGAATAAGCTTAACAGGTTTAGCTGTTACCTAATTGTTATGTATTGTCATATTGAAATGAAACTCAGAGTTGTTTCGACTTCGGAGGTCCATCCCTACACCTATTTTTGCCTTTTAACAGCAGTGTTATGCAACCAGTCTGAATGGTATACATAGGGAAATATACTTATTTATTGCAAGAATTCATAGCTCTTAGGTCTATAGAGGTACATCTAGATCTAGTATGATTACATGTAATTAAATTTAAATTCCATGTAATTACATGTTATCAAACTAATCCGAGGCGTTCTAACTTAGTTCTTACGACTATGAACAGAATACATCTGAAGCCAACCTAAAGTAAGAAGTAATGTAAGGTAAGGTTTGTAATGATATGTAAGAAGTAATGTAATGTAAAGTATAGAAAATTTTCACAATTTTCACGGTCTCATCACTCGTCTCCTGCTTGAGCAATGGTAAGCCGCGAATTTGAACTCGAATCTTAGACATTGGCAACGTAATAACAACCACTAGAGTATTCGTACTGAAAATGCACATTAAATGTTACATAAAAACATTTCACGCAAATTGAAGCTTAAAATGCATACAATAGAAAGCGCAACATCTCTATTCAAAGATTGCTTTATCGGACGTGCAAACAACCCGAGCAAAAACTACTCGAGCACGTACGTACATTCCATTGAAATCCAGCGCTGTTTCGACTCAAAGGGACTGGTGATATGTCGTTTTAATTTGAATATTTGAAGCGAGACCTGTGTGCTTCGTTTTCATAATAGCGCTGATGATCTAAAGCGTGGCTAAACCGCTGTAAGCTTTAGGTGTAATAAGTTAGGATGGCTAGAAGATAAGTTTGGATAAATTTGAATATCAGTTTCTGGTCTTATGTTTTCTTTTTTGCGAACTACTTGGAAGTTAAAATTGGCGTCCATAGATATCGAGAATAACCCCAGATAATACTGCAGGCCTAACTGAAATTAGCAACAAATAAGTAGCAAATTTTTTGGCTAATAAATGTTCGAAATGGAAAATATCTCTCACAACGATTAAAATTGCTGATAAAATTCAGACTTAAAGCATCAAAGGATCTAGAGGGTCAAGATTTAATGTAATTGGCTTATATGTAGGATTATTCGAATAATCATTAATAATTCGAAAAAATAGGAACATTTTATAGGTATTAGTACCAATTTTACCAAGTTTCTCTGGGTTGATATTGAACAATTTTTAGAAATTGTTGAGATTGATATGATAATCGGAATCTCAACTATTACAAAGTTTAAGTGTTAATTAATTAGATAGAAGTCTAGAACGTAAATATTAATTCAGAATCGCTCGAGCGTTCTACACAATTTTCGCATTGTTACGACTCAAAAGGACTTGTATTATCATTTTAATTTGAATATTTGTAGACAGATTGTAGCGTAAGTTATGACAATACCGCTGTGAACTTATGCTTTCAAACTATTAGTAATATTTATGCCTGTAAGAAAATAATAATAAAGTCAAGACTGCTTTGCCTTTTGGAGGTATACTGCTTGGGCGTGTGTTCCTTCAATGTTATCAAAAATGTATTTTACTCATCAAACTAATATAGTTATAAGGAATTAAGCAAAATTCTTCCTGCTACCCTTATATGTCTCACTTCTCAAAAATGAAAATGGTATAGTCTAGAACACAATCCACAAGCCGCTTATTATTAATTAACTAATTATTAATTAATTAATTAGATTATTAAATGTAAGTGGATAGACGTTATTGTGTTAATAGACTTTTAAAAAATTATTATACCCTAAAAATTTACCTGAAATACCTAAAGACTTTAAGAACATTAATTATAAATACACTCTAGTCTTTTGAGAAAACTAGTGAAGAGAAAGCTTATGAGATCAGAGATTGCTTATACTTTGAGCGTTCTTGTAGCTGGAGCAAGCAGAATGGCGGACTTTATAAGTTTGTTTTTTGCGGATTTACTTCGCTACCCGCTTGATGTCACGCTTTTTACTTAAAACGGAAAATCTTTACCAACTTTATATCATACTTAATACTATTTTACTATTACTTTTGGTAATGATTTTTTATTTTACTACACTATGTCAGAATGCGACGAATACGGGCAATTTATAATCCGTGGGGCCCCAGATTATTTTTTATGTTTGGCCTTATGTTGGCCTTGGTTATGTAGTCTTATATTATTTTGTGTATTCTAGCTGTTATTTAGCCGACTTAAAAACAAACTTCAACAAAGACAAAGGGTTAGTTTTAATGTTTTCATCACGAACAAACAGCGTCTGTCGTCAAAAATAGCGTGAATCAACTTCGGAAAAGCGAAAACAAAATTCGGTGAAATTATTGAAAAGGAAAGTTCTGCGCGTCAGGTGGTCGACAGCTGGCGTACGGAACTCCGCTTTCAGATTCATAATGACGATGGAAATAATTATTTCAGATGAATGGCACATAGAAAAACATTCGCTGTATAGCAACTTTTTATGAGTACAATAAAGGAAAAAGGCTACAATAATTCTCGTTGCGCAAAGCCGTATCGCTGGTGGATCATATTTTTTCTAGTCTCCGAAAAAAATTACTCATGTTTTTTTTCTCTTTATATTTTGTGTGCCTTTTGTTTGGACAACCATACCTATATTCAAAACTTACACAATTTGTAAGTACTACCTGTGAAAGTATTAGGTACACGTGTTAAAATTAAATCAATTTTGTTTAGTTACAATATGTTTTTTTAAATTATTTTAACAAATAATATAAGTAAAAGAAAAAAATGTTAGAATTTGTAGATTTTAGTGGTCGCGGTAAGGGATAAGGAAGACAACTTAGTCCTAAGGTGTAACAACATTTCTGTGGTTAAATATAGACGTTCATGACAGGTTGTAGCCACTAACAATGTTTTTTTGTTTGTTATTTTCATCATAAAAGTAATAACAAAGGCTCATTTAAATTTATTCCAATCAGAGGAACAAGACAACCGATGCTTTAGAAAATCGATTTACAGCGTTAGGAATGTTTGCCGTGAGAGTACACCATATGTACAACATACGTTAATTAAAACCAATGAAAGCTTAGACAATGTAGCGATTACGAACAAACGTACATAAACCGCAGCGCACAATAGAAAAGTTTATTACAGTACCCGGGGGTGAAGTCAGGTTTCTCGTTAAGAGGTAAATATTTGCACAGAAGCAACGTGTGAGCACGAGTAAATAATGAAGCCTACGCCTAACGAGAAGGATGTTTGCGGACTACCAGTGAAAGTAATTAAGAGTTTAAGAGTTACAGAATAAGACAATTTTATTAAAAACTTGGCAGCCTCACGCCGCAAGCGTCTACAGTTGGTGTGGGAATTATATTATTAATAATTTTCAGCTGAAAAATATTTTTGTAACTTTATTACGAACGTGTATCGCTTCCGATGACGAATTCTCTATGTTTATACATAACATATAAATTGCGTAATTATGTATTAAAATAAGTTGTACCTAAGCTAGGACTTAGTAAATTTTCATATTGATTCTTCATACTTCATTAATTTGAAGAAAAACAGAACTGCACCATTCTTAAAATAATTGATTCAATGATTTAATTTTCATACTACTTTATAAAACTATCTATATATTCCAATATATCGAAAAGGACGGTATTAAATTATTGTTCGATCTTTTTGTAATGTGATTATAATGAAGGATATATTAGATGGTAGTTGTATTTGTAGTTAGAAAACACCTTTTGCCTTATGACAGCAGATGACCATTGGTAGCAGAGAGATTACTATAACTTCACGCTAATTTATTACCTGCATTATGTACCTTTGTATTGAATCGGTATTTTAAGGAGTTTTATGGTATGTACAAAGACGTAAAAAATCCAAAATCTTAACAAAATATTGGTGTGGTCCAGTGACCTAGTCGGTTGTAATCCCTTGCGACCTCCACTTCGTCACTGTCCGGCCCTTCGACGCGACCTATCCCGGATTAACGAACATGTTCGAATTTAAGGCTTCGACGGAAATGTGGTTGCCGCCCCGGGTCAGCGCTCAATCCTCGGCTACTTAGAACTTTCCGACGTAAATAGACCGATACTCACCATGTAACAATTTGTTATTTGACCGTTCATGAATCTGAATTAATTTCCTTTCGCCTGTTTTCTCAAATTAATGACCGCCCTTAGTTAGTTGGGCTGACCTTTTTCGGTACTCCAGTGGATACAGTTTCGTTATTTTTTATGTATTCTATTTTTATTTTGTACGATAGTAATCATCGTAAAGGTTAAATTTTCAGTTTTATCTTTCTATCACGCCGGCTTCATGATTTAAACAATCAGATGAAAAATAAGGCCCCTTGTTCAATTATTGTTGTTAATTAAAGCGTTGCTGTAAGTAGACATGCTGAAAGATCTTATTTATGAATCGAGTTTAACAAGATCATACCTTAATACTTCTGTTAATTTGTTTTTCCAAAACGAAGAATCAACAATCAAGAATCAAGAATTAAGAACCCAGAACCAAGTCCATGCATTACAAGAACTGTATGAATTTCAGGTCGCTGGTTCGGTCCGGAGTTAATTTCGAAACTCTAGCGAATCAGTGACGACAGTGTAGATGTTAACAATATATAAATACCTCCAACTCCCGTGCAATCCGTTGTGGCAACCGGTCAGCCTGATGCACTTCGCACTGCACTTTATATGTTGGGTACTATCTGTATTTTGTATGTAATGTTCGAAACGTCAACTATTTGAAATTTTAAATTTAGTTTATTATTTTTGGTATTTCAGCCAGTACGAAAACCCAACAAGAAACAAGAAATAAAGACCAAGAACCAAGAACCAAGAACCAAAGACCAAGAATAGAGTACAAAGAACCAATATTTAGTACTAGTACCTACCAAGTACAACCGAAAACCAATACCCAACTAAAAACCAAGAACCCAAAACCCAGTTCTAGGAAGCTTGGTAAGAACCAAGAAGCAAGAACCAAGAACCCAGAACCCAAAACCCAGGACCCAGAACCCAGAACACAGAACCCAGAACCTAGAACCCAGAACCCAGATCAAAGAAGCAAGAACCAATAACCAATTATCAATTACCAAGAACCAAGAACCAAGAATCAAGAACCCAGAACCAATAACCAAGAACCAAGAACAAAGTTTATGTATCAAGAACCAAGAACCAAGAACCAAGAACAAAGAACCAAAAACCAAGAACCAATATCCAAGATCCAAGATGCGAGATCTCAAACTCAAAACCAAGAACCAAGAACCAAGAACCAAGAACCAAAAATTTAAAACCAAGAACAAAGAACCAAGAACCAAGAACCAAGAACCAAGAACCAAGAACCAAGAACCAAGAACCAAGAACCAAGAACCAA
>DWPV01001130.1:0-22356 GCA_018251915.1 Urbanus proteus proteus | reverse complement strand
CAATGAATGAGTGTAAGATTGGTGCGTATCTCAACAGTAATGATTAATTAGAGTCGCTTATGTGGTTTTAAAGTTTTCCACATTAACATTTTATTACTATTTACAGTAAAAGCAATAAATCAAAGTATATTTCGCTGACAAACAACACAAACGTTTTAACACTAAATTCTAATTAATGTTTTTTATAAAGCCAATCGCGTACAAAATTGATTTATCGCGAATTTTCTCCGCTCGTAGTATCTATCGTGACAGCGCACTATAACGAGAAAACAATTTTAATACACCATCTACAGTACATTTAAATATTTCTCGGTATAGGAATACCGTTAACGTTATAACTAGCGAAAAGAAAGAAGTGTAGGACAATAACCTCATCAGGAGGTGGTCCTAGTGTGTTCCCATTAAGCCTTATCGCATACCGACGCTTTAGTTGTGGACTAAATTAGTTTTAAGATACTCTAGACATAAAGTTATATATTTTTTAAACGTTTCTATGCGACTGAACTTGCGGTCGAAGATAAAGAAAGTAGTTATGTGTTTTTCAGCTTTAATATTTTTTGCAACTATGTATTTTGCATCTTAAAATTTTAAGAATATTGAAGTCAAGTGATAGACTGACGAAATTAATATGTTTTATTTGTTACATTTGTTTCCTTTATGAGTTAGTTACCATTTAAATTTGCCTTGTCATTTTTTAAAAGTAAGTATTATATTTTTATCTTTTTCTGAAAGAAAATTAATATTTTGGGGTGTCCTATTAATACTTATAATATTGTGTACTTATCTATAACATAGTTACTCCGGATTCAAAACTCCAATAATAAGTGTATGTACAATCTTAAATAGGCATATAATGTATTCACATACAATATCCATTATTTAAAATCCAAGTTGTATTAATTTAAGCCAAGTTTTATGAAATAATTTTAACTATATGTTACTATCATGGATTAACCGGGTACCAGGATGTCTTGTATGCGTTCGTCCTTATTCCCAGGATGTACGGGTACGTTAGTGATGAGTGTCGGATCTGGCCCGGGGTCACGGTTCAATGTTACATCTGCGTCGATTGAGACGCTGTCTTAACGAGAATAAGGGATGTCTTGTTCTCGTCGGTATCATGCCTCAGGAATACATAGAAATGATTGTTGGTGAATTATCTCGGAAAAATGTATTGATAAGGTCGTCGATAATACAGTGATAATTTCATTGATAAATCATAAACTTTTGACAAGTTTACGTTAGATGTTTTTATAACAATTAGGCAATGATAAATAAATAAATAAATAAATAACGCTTCACACTCATAGCCCCACAGTAGGATTTTCTCCTGTGTCGTGGGTGCCATGGACAACACACAAGACAAGGACACACACCCAGACCAAGAACGGAAATTTAAACTCATCATTCAAATTTCCGTCTCGCTGGGAATCGAACCCAGGACCCTCGGATTAGCGGACCGGCGTGTTAACCATTGCGCCATCCGGGTCGTCAATTTCAGTCGCATAATGATATTTCTGTTTAAATATTTTTGATTGGTTTTGATGGATAATATTTCTGATACAAGCTAATATGTCCTAAGGCTTAACCACGATAGTGTCCGATTGTGGTTTAGTAAACATTACACACGAAGACTTAAAATTCACTAGATAGATTAAGATAACACAAGATTTTTCTCACAACCAGAGATTTACATTGTTGACCACAATTAAGGTCAGATGAACTGAATTAATTTTAAGGGTCGAACTTCCAAAAAAATCTATTTCAATTAGAAAAAATAGAGAAAACTCGAAAATTTGAAAACTGCATGCAGTTCTAAAATTTGTTAAGCTTCATTCGAATAGGCCACGTGCCCCAGAGCAACACACTTAAAGCTGTCACCGATCCCTTTGTACTCACTTTCTCCATCAGACCTTAATTACAGCTGAACCGTCAACACCCCTAATCATTATGCTGACGTGTATCATGGGAACACCCACTCACCCACACCTTGATCATTGAAACCGATGATATGCTTTCAATTAAGCTGATTTCGCTGATTCGTAGGCGGGGTTTTTATTCCTCCTACACAAATTATCAGTTATTGAAGACGGATCTTACCTAAATAATTCGATGTGGGAGGATTTTGGGTAAAAAATCTTGATGTGCGAATAGATTGTAATTGATTTACAAAGATAAGTAGATAAGGTTGCTTAGTTAGGAGTTGTTCCAACTCAATAAGTTCATGTGGTCTTTCGTGCTATAGAAGGAACGTTAACCGTTTGGTACGTTCTATTGAAGCTGGTAAATGTTACCAGAAGCCTTTTCTACCAAAAACGTTTGACGCAGAGTTGCCACTAAACGAAACCTTTATCATTTCACTTAAAAGCAACGTCGTTTTGATTCGACCGGGATGTAACTTGGACATATTTTGGGGTAAAGAAATCCACCGTTTCGGTGGAAGTGCCATGGTTTTACACTGACCTTATTACAGACTAGCTGATCCCCTCGGTTTCACCTGCGTTTAAAAAGTAAAAAAGTGGAGCGCGCGTAATGGATTTTTCAAAAATTAAAGTAGCCTATCTATGTTACGCCTTAGACCTTCAGCTTTAGTGAAAGTCACGTCAAAATCAGTCCAGCAGTTAAGAAGATTAGCTCAGCCAATCAGACAGGCAGACATTTTTTAAATTGTATTTTTGTTATAGGTATTATTGAGTAAAAATAATGTTATTTCGAAATTACAAACAGACACTTTAATTTTACTTTTTTTGAATAGATGTCCAAGAACAGCAAAGACCACATACCATCCAATAGACTGCAAGCTTATCTACTCTAATCATCTAGCGTGAGACATTAAAAGCTATAAACAATTTAATAACCGCATTAACCATTTTAGTGTTAAATAGATTGTATAAAACGATTCCCCGCTCCGTATGCTAATACAAGAAGGATGGACGAGTTAATAAGGAATTCGCGTGCGGAGCGGTGGAACGACTCAATCCAGTTCCGGGCTTGTATCAACATCGCCGCTAATCATATGTTCTGCATTGCTAGGGTTGGCTCAGAATTTCGCTGAAATTGTTATTATTAATTTTGATCTTATTAAAAATAATAAACACTAATAATTCAGTTCATTGATTAATAATATGATAGTTCGCCTTCAGCGGATGCAAGATTCAAGGAAAAACTTTTTTTTAGTTATTTGCGTATTAGCAATTAGACATCAATTGCTTTAATTGTGAAGGAAAAGAACGAAGAGGAAACCTGCACACCTAAGAGTTTTTTTAAAATGGTCTCAAAAGTGTGTGAAGTCTACCTCGCTGTTGCCCAACACCGTGAACAATAGCCTAAAGACCTCTCCCTCTGAGAGAAGATTCATGTCCAGCAGTTCAATATAAATCAAGTATGAAAATAAATACCTTCAATTTGAAATATTTTTTTTACTTTCGGTATGTTTAATTATAGATTCTATTAGTCATATAATACAGTTGCGGTGCCGTGCCGACAGTGAGCACAGACCTTAACATATAGCACCTTATAAGTTAGTACCTACACACGTTCCTAAGTTTTCAAGGAAAATATGAATTTCAAAAAGTAGACAACCCTTACCACAACACATACCCACCACAGAGTAGCAAAGCGAACTGTGATCATTGATCAATCGATCACGAGCCATATCCTATAATTACTCGACTGTGTGCTGAATGCATAACTAGAATCAGCTGCATTAATTGAAAAGTCACTTAGATGTAGAAGATTCCCATTGCTCATATCAAGTTTTATATGTTAATATGTAAAAGCGAATAGTTACATGTTAATATGTAAAAGCGAATAGTAAAATGCTGTGAGACGTAACGCTCTTAATCGTGGAGATTGGCGTTCAAATCCCAGACACGATGAACCCCTGAATTTTCGAAGTTATGTGCGTATTAGTAGTTAATTATTATGTAGTTTATCGGCTAAGGAAAATATCGTGAGATAACCTGCAAAACTCAAAGTTGATTAAAAAAAATTCAAGGAGTGTGAAGTCCACCAACTCGTAAATGACGGCGTAAACCTCTCTCCCTGGCCTAGATCCGTGCTCAGCACTGGCATAATATAATTAACGACAAATAGTAGTAAGGTATACATAATAGGTACGTATATATGTGTGACTGGTAGACTAAGATACTGTTTTCCATTAATTCAAATTCAAATTATTTATTTTGAATTAAAGTTGTGCCATCATAACTCCATGGAGGTTTTTATGCTGACTTTCATTGTAAGTTGTTCTTAGACGGAGTCATAATCCACGTCATTGTTTTTATAGAGGCTATAACTGATAGCCATACTAAATACAATAGATGACTCTGTAAATACATCATTAACAAATATTTATGACCATAATATTATATTAAGGATATCCCTTAATCAACTATTTGTAAAAGACAGACTGACATCTCAATATTATTTACGATACAGCAATATAATTTCCTTTAATGGTCGTTTTCATGAATTATAGCTTTTACTTATATAATCTCAAAGTTCATTTCCTCGTAAATAATGATGGATTGTGATATAAACATGTTCGCAGCATCCGTAAAGTGAAGGTGAGGCTGTTGGGACCTCTGACCCGCCTTGCGATACGTATTAATGTGCTCGTGGGAACTGGGCTGCGGAGACCATTATGAAAGTTTAGCGATATGATGTTTGCACTTAGTGTAACTTTTTATCCAAATACCTTTTTTATGTAGGTATGTTTAATAGTAGTTAAGTTATAGATAAGTAATTAAGTTGTACATAAGTTAGTGCGTATGATTTCTGATCTAATTACAAATAGGATTGTAGTTCAGACGTTATATGCGTTGCTACACTTGCTAGTCTTAAGGATGTTCATTATGTCTAATAGAATAGAATAGAATAATAACATACAATAGAAAGTAGTTAGAATTACTCCTCTCTCCTTTACTAATGCTAATTTTAGCCAAAAATATTAATCGTGATACCGGAGTCGAATCATGAGGATTCTGTCATTGATAAATACACACCAAATACATAAATACATCTATACAAATAAATAAAAAAAATGTCGGTCTATTTGTTTAGCTGAGGTAATCTTCTAAACGACTGGACTGATTTAAACCGGACTTTCACTGGCAGATAGGTAAAGTTCTAAGGCGTAATATAGGTTACTTAAATTTTTGAAAAAGCATTAGTGCGCACTCCGCGCGCATGCGCGCGCCTTCACGAGAGAGCGGGATTATATTTATGTTTAAATATGTATTCTATTTTACTTTTTAATCGCGGGTAAAACCGCGGGGATCAGCTAGTCCTTAATATACGAGTATATTTATAATCCTTGTACAGCCACACACTTAGACTCCTAACAATTCTGTCGACATAATTACCCATGGGCTCCATTGACCACTAAGTGGACAGGTTCGTTTACGACATTATTTACCGACATTACCAGCGCTAGAAAGCGGGCTAATCTGGACTTAACATTGTCACGCAGATCGGACCAGATTATCGTCTTAATCTGTCGCGATATGATCATGTCAAGCATATCATGTAGTATCAACAAACTAGGGCTTGCGACTTCTTAAGTGTATACTGCAAATATTAGCTTTTAGCGGTTCCATACCGGTGGCACCTTCGCTAGGATGATACATTTTAAAGGTAAAACTCTATGTAGTTCGACTCCGGTGGCACCACCGCCACACCTATTTCTGCCTTATAACAGCAGTGTTAAGCACTGCTGTGTTCTAGTCTGAAGGCAGACATAATTATCCGAGGCGTTCCAACTCAGTCCTCACGGGTAGCAACGCATCTGTGGTCAACCTCAGGTAGAACCTTGATCTTATCTGGAGTTGATTACAGATGTCCATCGGCAGTGGCCAATCACCATCAGATGGACTGCATGCTCGTTTGATCTTTCGATGATATAAAAAAGATTACATTCTTCTTTGCTCTAAGGTATTACAATTTGCAACTTATCTTTAATTGATGTATTAAAAAAAACATCAATTATGAAATTTAAATTAGAATATCTACTTATTTTGTAGTAGCTTTTATGTAAATGTTAGAGTAAAGGTGTTGGAATGGCAACGGAATTATTTTCTGTTAATCTGACTTGTTAACTAGGCGTCACTAATAAGAGTGAGTACCTCGCAGCCGATGTACTTAAATTTAATGACCATTAGAGTTGGTATCTACTCAAGTTAATTTATCGCTTGTATCTCATACACATTTTCTACACTCATAGGCCCACACTAGGATTTTCTCCTGTGTCATGGGTGCCATGGACCCAAAGACACACACCCCAAGGACACACAAGACCCAAAACAGAAATCTATAGGTATTCAGAACAGATATCTGACTGGACAGAAATCGAACCCGGGACATGTCAGTCCCGTATGGTGACCGCTCCACCACACGGTTCGTTAACAGCTTAAATTGCACTTTGCCACATATTTAGCAAAATTGTCAATTATTGTATTTTAATTAAGGTTATTGATCGATTTAAATATGCTTTATGTCTCATAATGAGAAACTTAGGACATCTGTGAAATTATATTCCCTAAGACTTAGATAGGTGCTATTAATTTTTATTGAGCTGTCTATTCGTTTAAATTACCTTCATATATTTCTACAACAAGTTGGATAAATATTTGTTACAAAATATTCGCGGCTACTAAAAATGGCACATAAAAACGTCGGTAAAAAGTTGGATCGGACGATTAACTCGTCCAAAACATAAAAGTAATAATTTATGATTTTTACAATTGAATAACTCCAAAAAATAATTCAAGAACACAGCGTGAAAGAATAGTGTTACCAATTATTTTATGAAAATAAAGACTTTGTTTAAATATTTCCTGAGGATGATGACCTGATGATTATGATTCCGATGAGTGTGATGATAATGATTCCTGATCCGATGTCCCGAAAATGATCTAATTCCGTGATTCTACCTCCGCGAGGAACAACCGTGACGCGTGTCTTGAAAACTGATTAGGATATAAAATCTGACTGAAAGATAACAATATTTCTGCAAAATTTGTTGATTACTACGGCCATCGACATGATCGATTGTGATAATCGGCAAAAGCTGCCATGCGAAATCTAGAAGATTTGTTAATCAAATAACTGCTGTGAAGACATGTTTATTGTCCCAAAAAACCAAAAGCCATGGCACCTCCACGTAACCCAATACGCTGCAGCCCGAACAAACCGAGCGAGGAAATCGGCCCGATTGTTATTTCTGCCGCAACACGGAACTGATTAATGATGGCAACATTCATCATTAGGCCTGGGTCACATGTTGGTTCCAGTATTGGCTCTAACGCCATAAGTCCAATGTGGGGATTTAGAATGCAACCACGAACGTTCGCTTCAATGTTGGCGCCACGGAAAGGAGAGTGAGAAGGAAGTGGCAGAGGCCAATTAGTACCTATGGAAATAGCTGTAGCCAAACAAACACAGAAATCAGTACCAAATCATAATCTTATCAATAAAAAACTTGCACTTTTATTGTTTGTCTGTTCTTAACAATTAAAGGGCATGTATTTTTTTTATTAAGTTGTAGAAGAATAAATACTACCCGCAAAACAAAATTTGCGTGTCTTAAAGACTGACAAGCATTGCCGTTAAGTAGGCACAACTGTCCCTACTGATAGTCGCCTTGATTCACCCACGTGCCAATTCCAGCTGTCTCTTTCTTTCTGGTCGGTGCCAATCCTGTTAATGCGTTGGGCCCAATATTGGAACCAATGTGTGGAGCCGGCCGAACGCGGGCCGGTGTCTACAACGTAATTGTTTTATTATGATTTATCTGTGTGATCACTTATACTGACTTTTCAATGTATTTTAGTAATGTTAGAGCAACATTAAGCTAGTAATGGTGAGTCGCGCCTGTATTGTAACGTTAAATTGATTTCAATTTTATAAATGAGTCAAAACTAACGGACTGACGTTTGAAGGTAGTAGGAACTTTAGTGACTTGTTTACAGCGGCTCTAACGCCACACCTTATAACAACAGTATTGCAAGGAGGGACAATGAAGACGATTTCGATACTCATAACCCCACAGTAGGATTTTCTCCTGTGTCATGGGTGCCATGGACACACATACACAAATACACAAACACCCAGATCAGAACAGAAATCTAAATTCATCATTTAGATATCTGTCTGGCTGGGAATCGAACCCGGGACCCACTGCGCGGCAGAACAGTATAGTGACCGCTCCGCCACGGGGGTCGTATTAAGTGGATGCTGCGCTTTATTTTTTTTAAGAAGCGTGGTAAGACACTCGTGTCTCACCACGCTCCTCTCGTCAGTGACACGTTCTCGTGTCAGATCTCGATCTACCAACTTAATTCTTAGGCGTCTATAACCAACCTATTTGTGGTTAAGTACAATATTTAACGTATTCAATTACTACCTACCCACCTACTTCATATTTAAAAAAATATGAAAACAAAACCTTCAATTAATGTATTTCTTTTGTTTTATTGGCAAATGAAAATAATAAGTTTAAAATAATGGTAATAAATTCAACCATAAAATTAGGACAGCCGTCGTATGTGGCAACACTGTGTAACCCGAGACACGATGCACTTCGCTTACAGTACTTACAGCTAACAAATCGGCCCCATTGTTATTTCAAACAACACGGAACTGATTAAGACAACGTTCATCATAGGCGCTCATTCATAGACTAGTCACGGACCAAAAAGAGCAGAATACGCCTCTGAAACCAAAATGCAAAGAATTGTAGAGAAATGTTATTGTATCTATTAGAACTTTTTTATGGTGATTTTAAAACTGTAGGAGATTTTATAAATAACAGAAATCAAGATCCAACGCAACATATATACGTATACAATGTAGTATTTGCTCTATGGTCAAAAGTCGACCATAATTATAAGTTCTGACAAATAAATGAGTGTTACAACTAAAATCTCCGACACTGCCCATTGCAGCTCTAAAATCTGCGTTTGCTTGAGAAATGGACACTCCAGCGTCGGTCCTAAATTTTGTAAAATTTATAGGTAGATACAATAAGTTGATTAAAAACTACCAAACAAAAGAAAATACAAAGAATCATATAGATAAATGTACTGACCTGTTTTGTTATTGCTCATTTATTTAAGAATTAAGGTACATAAGCAAAACCACTTAGAGATTGCAAATACAAGGATATTTGCAATACTCCAGGGATAAGATTACATGTAGATAGAATTTAATTGACAACTTTATAATATGGAAACTGTTGCAACTCTATCATTAATTGTAATTTATCGCGGCGGAGATTTACTATAAATCCTTCATGTTTGACTGGATTCAAATAATTATGCATGAAATATAGCCTATGATGCCTTCCATTTTATTGAAAATGTATAAAACGGAGTATTCCGCATACCGTTTTTCAAAAAATGTGCCATAACCCTGAAATCAACTGTTTTTGTGTATCACAGCTAGGTAAGATAGCGCCACATCTATTTTTTCTTTATTACGACGACATCCTCTTGTCCAGACACACCTATTTCTGTTAAATAACAGCAGGGTTTGAGGGCTGCTGTGTTCAGCTTAGAAGGGTGTGGTAAAGGAGACATACTTATGCCAAGCGTTCCAACTTAGTCCTCAGGAGTAACAACACATCTATGGCCAACCTCAGGTGGGACTGTGGTCCTCGGACAAGAATGTCTCCATTATCACACCCTTCAAACCAGAACACAGCAGCGCTGAACATAATTGTTATAAGGCAGATAGATGTGGCGGCGGTGCCACCAGAGTCGAACCACAAAGGGCTCTACCACCTATACCTTACTTTTAATTTTATTTTAGCATTGCGTTATTATAAACGCATTAACTTCACGAAGTATATCTTAAATCATTTGTTCAAACAAACAGACACTTAAACTCACATTATTTTATTGATAAGTGGATTGCATGCTCGCGGTAAACATTTAAATGGATCGAGAAATGGAAGCTCATTAATAATTTTCCTTTCCTTTTGTAATACGTTCGTAGTGAGACATTAGTGGACGCGACGCAATCGCGGTGTCACGAAACATTCTGCAATATTTCGTGACAATGCGCCAGTGTTTATCGAATCGATTTATTTTGTATAATTTCGTAAAATACAAACGCTGTTGCTATGTTTGGTTTGTTTAATCTCGTAGTATTATGCCTTAGGCAGTGGTTCTCAAAGTTTTTTGGTGGTGGAGCGCGTTTGAAAACGAAATTTTTGACGGAGCCCCAAAATAAACGAGTTACGTGCATTATTTTTATAATGGACAATCATGTTACAAGTAACGTATACTTAGTATAGGCTGTGGTGTCGTTGACTAAATATAGGCATGAGTGTATACTATAATAAAAGAAAAATAATCTAATGGTGGAGTATTCTTGCGGAGCCCCTGTATGGGCTTTGCGGACCCCCAGGGCTTCGCGAAGCACACTTTGAGGATGGCTGCCTTAGGGTATATTAAAGACCTCAAGAAAGTTACGCTAGTATACCTATATTAAGTTAAGCTATTAAAGACAATAGTTATTCAACAAAGTTGTGACAATAATGCGTTCTCGACGATGCCTCTATGTAAGTTTTTTCATATTACTAGTGATATCTTATCTAATGAAATCGTTTAGAAAAAGCCACGATAATATACATTCACCATTATTTAAGCAAGATATTAAACTCATAATCTCTGAAAAAAATTTTTTTAAACCACATATTTTTATATTCGTATCCCGTCTATTTTTTCTTTTCATATTGACCCTTATTTATCGATTTTACGCTCCCCAGGCCCATATTTCATCAACCAATTGCTATAATCAGCGAAATTGGTTTATAAGAAATCCATCGCCAAAAATTAATATTGAAACCATCAGTTATGGTGATCGCGCTGACCCATGGGTCACGCTGGGAACATCCCACGTGATTGCGTCTTCACGGATATTAAGGCACTCTTACCCTTAATTTGTACTTAACGATGTGTTTGAGACACGTTTAAAAGGTTTAAAAACACATGTTTTAAAGGTGGTAGAATTCTATGTAGTTCGACTCCGGCGGCACCACCGCCACACATATTTCTGCCTTATAACAGCAGTGTTCAGTACTGCTGTGATCTGGTCTGAAGGGTGTGGTTAGGGAGATATACTTTTCCGAGACGTTCCAGCTAGATAGAGTGATTCCAGTTAGATAGAGTGATTGAAGAGGAAGGTTTATATGTAATTTAAAGCGCGCGAAGCCGCGGGCAAAAGCTAGTCAACCATATAAAGGAAAAAAAACCGTGAACATTGACGAGAATGGAGAGAATGAAATAACACCGACGTCTGTAAATAAGCCCTAATAAGATGGGGCCTTACCTTTTTTGATATGGTAAATCTTGATATGAATAATGTTAGCCCACAGGTGTGCCATGTGACATCTCTATGAACCAACGTTGTAAGTTGAAAACACTTTGTGTAAATATACATATATGTACATAGTACATATCTACCTAATTAATAAAACTTGCTTCAAAACATTATATGAATAAGTAAACAAAATGTATATTTTTATTATTAATTGTATATCTATGTAAAGAAGCTTAAAACCCACTAAACACTTTGAAATAGATTTGAAAACATAATATTTGTTATCGTAGCAACATAAACAGAAATGGGCTTGATTTATAAATCTGATCTACCTGACACAGACATTCGGTTTTGAAAGGATAAACAAGGTAGATTTACGAGTATGAACGCGCGACAGCAATTAAAGCAAGATCTGAATGTTGCAAGGCGATCTCTAATTCGGCCGTAATTCACTCAGTGGTCGTATCGCCCAACGTAAGAAACGTGGTGAACGTGACCACCTTGTCTCATTGTCACCACTGTGGATTGGTTGCTGTATGCTTGGTTTAAAAAAAAATGACGATTACGTTTTTAACAACTTTTTTAAACATAGATTTTTTACTTTTTTTTATCGAAAGCTACCAAAGCTTCTCAAAGGGTTTCGCTCGTGGTGTAGAAGTAAAAAAAGTTTGATATAAATACCTATCTATCATAATTTTCAATTTTTAAATCTTAATAAGATTACCTTATGTTAATTACTTTTATAAATTGTTAATGTGTTCGTCTATCAGTGTGAGTAAATTTTCAAAATCGAAATGTTGAAGATTCCATCTGTGTTCACCCTCTTATTTTATTCGTAATCAATTAAAATTATGAGTATTACATTTCTAACAACTTTTTTTTTCAACATAGATTTTTTACATTTTTTTTTATTGAAAGCTACTAAAGCTTCTCAAAGGGTTCATTGAGAAGTAACAAAACAGTTTTAAGTATCAATCATAGCCATTTTCCAAGCCTTATGTTGATGTCGTTATAAATTGCTTACACGTTTATCAATTTATGCAAGCTAATTTTGAAAAAAATAATCAATTACTCATGTCTATGGCCACTTAACATACACACAAATCATTTGCTCTCATAAAAACCTTGGTCGCTTGCTTCCTCATCTTAATCCTTGATTGCGAGTTAAAAATATCAGAAGCTTGAAGAGGACACTTGAAACCAGTTTCTGATACTGATTTATATGTCGTAATCGCAGCCAACGGGTATCCGCGGTTTGCTAATTATCTATTTTCATTTTCAATTTGTAACCTGTTGGCGAGCCGCGGGACACACGCCGTCTTCATAACTCAGCAACGGCATCTGCTCCTGTCAGCTCCGGTTTGCGTTTGATACTGTTAAACTATGCGGTTTCTTCTTCACTGCTGCTGGATATGAAAACTATGTAAGCACTTACTCTGTAAGTCGAAAAATGTTTGGTTCGTATGTGGAATCTATGTCTGGATTATGATCAAGTGAACTAATATGTTTTCATGGATGTTTCAGAAAATATAAATTTTGTTATGAAAGACGGCATAGATACATTTTTAATTTGTAACAGACAAGCTTTTACCCGCAGTTTCGCTCGCGCTAATGTGTACATTCGCACAAAGAGGCCGTAGGTTTCAAAGTAGGTTGTAGGTATAAAAGTTACTTTTCTATCCCTCGGGAGTAGTACGTTTTTTCAGGATGAAAGGTATGTCCTTTTCTGTCATGTCCTTTTCTGGACACCATACTATGTGTGTGCAAAATTTCATAACGATCGGTTGAGAAGTTAAGGCGTGAAGGCGTTACAAACAAACAAACATACGGTCATTATCATTTATAATAATTAAAGGACATTCTACTAAGATAGTTGTACAAAGAATATAATCGAATCAATTCTTGTTACCTATTATCCACATATTGGTTACTTGAAAATTAATAAGTCAAACGCAAAGAAAGTCCACGAAAAATGTGGTCAGTGGCGCAATAAAATCGAACGTGAATTTCCACTTTCATTTCTAGCAATTATCACTACAAATTGGCTTTTAATTAGTTGCAATTAATTTGAAGTGTTCAAAATTGGTAGTAATATGCTCGGAATTCAGGAATCCGCTTGCAATAAGGAAGGTTTCCTTGTACGATGATTTTGGATATCGCAAGTTTCTTTTAACCACGTATGGCTGTTTCCCAAAAAAATGACCAAGCATGCATCAGATAGTCAGTGTAGAGTTCCGTAGTTACATAAATAAATAATAATTACTTTACATTTAATTTGACTAAAGAAACGAAAGTTTGTTCCCTCCACTTTCACTTTAAAAGTATTTTAATTTCGTTCAATTGATATCTGAAAAAATAGCTTCCAGTGGTTACTAAATTTTACACAATCGTGTGGTTTTTTTAACAGTGTGAAGAACCCTACAATGAAAACCAAAGGAATTTAAACAAGTATGGATGTCGAAATTGCAGATATTCAAAATGGTTATTCCAACATTTTATTGACATACTGGTATTTTTCAAATCGTCTTCTTAAAAATAGTTTAACAGATTCTACGAGTATATTATACTGGTTTTTGTGCGCGGCTTCGCACTCTTCTCTTCTATATAATAAATATAAAATAAAATAATAATGGTTATATAGGTTAAGGTAAGGAAGGTTTATATGTATAAATATTATACCTATAAACCTTCCCCTTGAATCAAACGAATAAAAACACCGCATCAAAATCTGTTGCGTAGTTCTAAAGATCTAAGCGTATATAGGGGTAGACAGCGGGAAGCGACATTGTTTTATACTATGTATGATAGGCGTATTTCAATAAACGCCGACAATTCGATTAGAACAACAGTGCCGTGTCTGATATTTTCCTATGCTGCATAAACAAGTGATATTAGTTGTTAGATTATAGATTTTAATTAATTTTAAACGTTTATTTAATATTAAAACATCTTACAACTATGTCATTTTCCGCTATCTTTCTAGTATAAGCTCAAACACAGACTACACAGAGCCACCGATGATGCCATCAAGATCTTCTTCTTCTACTGCCTCTCCAACTAGTGAAGGTTGGGTTAGGTTAGGTCAGCTCTGCGTATTTCTTTCTATTACTTGCGAGTCGAAAAAAATCGGCAGCACTTTTAATCCCCGTCCATTCCCGGATGTTCTTTAGCCACGACTGTTTTCTACGACCGGGCCTTCTATATATACAGACTATTAACACATAACATTTGTAAGTACATAACTTCCAAAAATCAAAAGTTGGTAGGCAACAACAATATAAGGGTCATACTTGACAGAAAGGGCAAGATGTAGGTCAGCGGAACTATGATTGAAACGTCAGATTAGCTATTCACAGTAATCTCTCATCTCTGGCCGTTATCTGTTGGCAGATGAACAGATACCAGGAATGCCTTACGTTCGTGTTAGAGCTTGCTTAACACTATGCTTTAACGGTGAAAAGCTACGTGTGTGGGTAGCCCAATTTTTAAGATTTCACTAGCTGATCCCCGCGGTTTCACCCGCGTTAAAAAAGCAAAAAGATGATATTCGCGTGAGCGCGCGCTATTTTTTTTATTAAAGTAACTTATATTACGCCTTAAACCTTCGGCTATCGTTCAGTGAAAGTCTCGTCAAAATCGGTCCAGCCGTTTAAACGATTACCTTACCCAAACAGACAGACACAAATAAAAAAAATTAATTGCATTTTTGTTATAGGTATCGTGTGTACTTTCATATGCATTGGGTAAAAAGTTGTTATTTTGAAATCACAAACTGACTTTTATTTATTTGTATATTCAGATATTTGTCTGGCCGGGAATCGAACCCGGACCCACTGCGCGTTAGACCAGTATGGTAACCGCTCCGCCACGGGGATCGTCAAAACTTTACTAAAAAGTCTTCAAACACTCTATTCTTAAATATGAGTATGATACAAATGGAGTCTTAAACACACCTTATTATGACCCGTCCTAACGCACCCAACTTTCACTCGGAACAAAAGTGACATAGATCCACACAATTAATCCAACCATTAAGTATGGGACAATCGATACATGGTCGATTACATCATCGATGTCGTCATTCGATGTGTCGAGACGAGCGTTTTAATCGATTCGACAAGCGCCGATTGATCCCCTCACTGGCCTCCCATAAAAGGCACTGTTTCAGAACCCACCGACATAGAACCACAATCTACAAATCTTTTAATTAACCATAGTTGTATCGCAATAAAGATCATAATTGATTAGCTCTCTAGCTAACTAACCGCAAATAAGATTGTTCCAACAATGTAGCTAATCGCTGATGTAATTAGAGGAATTAGAAATGAAATACGGTGATTTCATTGCTGACAAATTGTTTGATGTTGACGTTAGCAGCTGAATGAGTAGGCTTAGGTAATGGATTTATTGTACAGGGCAAAGGAGAGTTGCATAATTTATGTATAAAATGTATTTTACCCATACAATGTAACAAGATTAATCACAATCTATTCAATAGAGTATTTGCAATAGACGGGAATAAATAGTCACTTTTACCCCCAATACCTTCAATATTTTACCCTCAATATGATGATATTCGTTATTTTTTTAAGTGAAATATTTTTTTATTAATTTTACTATTATCATTGATTCATACACGTTATACAATTTTATGTTGCACAAGCTGATCCTCGCGGTTTCACCCGCGTTAAGGAAGTAAAAAGGCGTACTTATTTAGAAGTAAGTGATATCCCGCGCTCCCGTGACGGCGTCCGTATGCGAGTGGAGCGCGCGCTAATGCTTTAAAAAAAAGTAAGTAGCCTATGTTACACCTTAGCTATCTTCGAGTGAAGTATTGTATATACTTTCATAATATGCATTGAGTAAAAAGTTGTTATTTTAAAATCACAAACAGACACTTCAATTTTATTTATTAGTATTTACACAAAAGTATTTTCACAAAAGTTAAATCACAAACTGTATAAGTACATTCCCTTACAAAACTAAGTACTATCCAGTACCCGCCCATAATAATAAAATTCAAATATCAGTACGCGTATCAGCAGGGAATAGCGATAGTAAAGTAGTGCTACATCTAGTGTACTGTGTACTGTACAAGTAGTGCTACAGTATTCTGTGGGAATTGTATAATCTATTCCCAGGAACAATGCGGGTTGAGAAAGTCGTGGTAGTATTTTGATATGATATCGGACGGCGTAAAACAAAATTACATACACAGTGTTAATTAATAGCAAAGATGAATTCCATAAAATATGTTAATAGGGCTCATAAATTTCTATTTAACTTGCAAGTAGATATAGGTATAACATATATTATAATTATTATTAAGCACAAGAATGCCCAGTATTAAGGAAAAATGACGCCCAGCTTTGGACTCAAGAACTCTGTAAGACCCCTTTATAACTCTACATTTAGCAGTAGACTTGTAAAAACTAATTATATATAAACAATATAAATTGCGAAAATCAATACAATAACATGCAATAGTAGCTATAAAATAAATTCCCAGGAACAACGCGAGTAAATAAACAATTCGTAAAACGAGATGCTATCGAATAGGGCGCGGCTAAAATGCTGCATGCGGTTGATAACACGGTTAGTTAAACAACCCAGCCCAGGCCTATGTCAGAATCGTTTACAAAATGAATTCCAATTTGCAACATTGTTTTCAAATTCGTTTTATTATATGCTAATAGAGTGATTTATATGATTTTTTGCTATAATTTTCGAAATTATTCTGTACAGAAAAAAAAATTAACATGTTAAGTAGTTGCAGCGGCATATTTAATTAGTTTTTATTGGGGCCAATAAAAAGCCTATCCAACGTCCATATAATATGTATTGCTGTTTCTTCTCAATCTATTAAAAATGACGTTATGATCGTTCACAAATTCATGTAAATCACCAATAACTTTTTACAACTTTATATGTATAGTGGATTAAAAATGACATAATCAAAACAGGTTGATTCTTGTCATCGCGTAACATTGATAAAAAAAATAACAACCAAACAAACATAATGTCCAATCTTGTACAAATGTAAACATTTTCGAACGAGCATTTTTTGTAAACTTCATCCCGATAGTAACAATATTTGCACAAGATTATCTAACGAATAGTAGGTACGCACAATTTAATATGGCGTTTTTGTGGCAGGAAAAAAGTTGATAGAGTCAAGGCCGAACGGTTTCAGCGTTAAATATAGTTAAGCGTAAACCGTGGGTACTAGAGATTACTTTTTGTCTTATTACATTTTTTTGATATTGTTATAAAAATACTTTAAGGCGTGAAACGTAAGCGTAAAGTATTTAAAACATTTTGTTTATAAAATCCATTAAGCACCGTGGCTCTGTCGGTTTTATTGTAATTTCAAGAATTTGAAAAAAGGGATATGTTTCATGTGAACAGCTTGTTTTAAAAGGACTTTCGGAAACCCCAGAACTTAGAAGTGTGCTTAATTTAATTAAAAAAATGTGACTCATGTGAAATCTAATTTTTGACAAATAATTAAAATATATTATGATGTGTCTAATTTATCGTCTGTACATTTTCCCAAGGTTGCCAAGGTTAAATCGTACCAAAGATTAGAACACTGTTCTGCCAGAACATTTTTTCAGACAAGCCAGTCTAGAAAAAGTAACAAGTTGTTATAATTACTTGCGGTATGTTATTAATGCGCTGATATTAAGATTATTAGCGGACAAAAACAGCGTATCAAGATTGTACGCGCTTTGTCGTAATTAACTTTTTTACGAAAGATTATAATGTAAATGGGTTGTCAAATGAGATTAGACAGTAAATCTCACGATCAAATAGCATGGGAACTTCTTATAAGTAATTAAATAAAATTTCTAATATATTTTTTTAAATTCATAAAAATCAGTGATCACATAATGTGATTGTTCCTTTAATAAAAAAACGCATTTAAATCGGTCCATCTGTTTTGGAGCTACAACCCAACAGACAGATGTATACATACACAGACATGCGTCAAACTTATAATACCCCTTTTAATTTTTGCGTCGGGGGTTAACAAGTATTCTCACTATCCTGTACAAAATCTATTTAAGTGTTTTATTTATAATAATGTTAATTAATAATAATAATTTATAGTCAATATATCGTGGATTAATTAAATACGCGAAAGCTTATCTTTAAATAAATTAAATTATATTTTATTCCTTTCCCGCTATGCTCAAACCTCACTCAAACATATTTGTTCAGTACAGATAGGAAGTATCGAAACATGCAAACACATCTCGTTAACTGTGAAGTACCTTAACGTAAGTAATCGCCAAATATTTAAGTATCACATCAACATAGTGCATTGCACGCATAAATCTACTTCCGGTGTGGATGTGTGATTTCCGTATGCACTTGTCACTTAACAGCTCGAAAACTAAAATTACTGTAAAATGTAAATTACGCAACTCACGTCCCTTACAATGAGAAAGGTAAACTAGATAATCGTACTTCCTTTTACTAAGGTGTGAGTTTATCCGCAGGTTTCAATATCGACATCGCCTTAATTCATAAATTAAACAAAAATACATCAATAGCTTCAATTTTATGTGTGTCTTACTCCATTAGGCTAGTGGGTCTCTACATAGGTAACTATCGTAGGTACCTTCTAAGATTTTAGGTCACTAAAAGGTACTAAAACTATTTATTCTCAGAAATTCCTCTACGCAAACTTTTTAAGGAACTACTGAGACTATAATGTTTCTATATTTCCTTCATAATGACAGTAACTAGTCAATACTTAAGTCGCCAATCGATTCTGCCACAGCCGCCCACGCGATAGTCGGCGAGAGTATGAATGAACCACTAAATCATCGGGACATTGTTATGGAATTTAGTGTTTTACCATAGATATAGATGAGACGTGGGTGTATTGAACGAGTTTTATAGTAAATGGCGCGTAATATATAGCTAAATTACTTTCCCCAATTATGCCACCTTCGTAGATTTTTTTAGCTAACTATTTCTAGATTAAAATTGGTTTTTGAAATAACCGATCAGTTAAAATTCCACTGCTGCCCATGTGTTACTAGTTTATGACGAGAATTCTCTATAAATAAATCTTACTTTTTGTTAATCCTCTAGAAGGTCATTCCTAACCTTATTATCTTTATGACACTGACTAATAAGTCACATATCAACGAATCAAAAAAGTGGCAAATATCTTTCGTCTTTCAACTACACCATGTAAGAATAAGGTAATATTAATCAAATTAAAGGCAATTTAAGACAGTAGCTAGTCAACAACTTAGACTTACTAGTCGCGAGTCGACCGGCCACAGCCGCCCACGCGGTGGTCGGCGAGAGTATGAATGAACCACTAAATCATCAGGACATTGTTAAGTAAGTTAGTGCTCTACTGTACACGTAGCGTAGGTGTTCGGGTTCAATGGTAAATAATAAATGGCTAGACTCACCGATTAAATCAGTTCTTTTAGCGGAAATTATACAATACAACGTCAGAAAGGATTTTAATTTGATTAACGTATTGTTTGAATTCATTAATCACAACTGACACATTTGGCTTTGAGTAGTTTTTTCATGTAGCTTCGCTGTTCTGCCGGATGTGGCGTGGCAGATACATTCCAAAGTATATGAGGTATTACAACATCAGAATAGCAACAAATCTTCCAAGACTTGATTTTGGGGCTCTTGATACTGCTTCCTGGGGCCGTTGCCCTGGTTTACCACCCTTACATCCGGGCTGATGCTAGATATTCTTGGTGTCGGCGGCACCCGTGTCGAAAAGTTGGAACCACGGTCCCCTATCGCTCATTTCCAGCTAACATGACGACAGTTTCCTAAGTACCATCGAACATATTCTATGTAATATTTCATTGGTTCATTCATGAACTAGCAACTGCGTGGGTTGTTTGTCCGTTTAGTTCTCTGTAGCGGAACAATGAATATAGCGTAAATAATTTTGATAAAAGAGTTATCCAATATGGCGATTTTCATTTATTTTTATTTATCGTTAAGAAGTAATTATATTGATTTTTGGTGGTAGAACTCTTTGTGGTCCGACTCCGATGGTACCACTGCCATACCTGTTTCTGATTTATAATAACAGTGTAGTGCTGATGTGTTCTGGTTTGAAAGGTGTGGCTAGGGAGACATACTTTTTCGAGGCGTTCCAACTAATCCTAAGGGGTAACAACTCATCTGTGGCCGACCTCAGGTAGGACTATGATCTTATCTGGGGTTGATTATCCATGGGCGGCAGTGGCCACTTACCATCAGGACTGCATGCTCGTTTGGTATATACAAAAAAGCGAATATGTTCATATACAAAAAAAAATACCCTCTTCTAATTATCTTAGTCGTCTATAACTACTTGTTCTAAGTACTAAGTGCAGGGCCTCATAAGAGTCACATAACTAATAACATTCTTATTACAAGATAGAAATAGAGATGGTGGTGGTCCAAGCAAACCACAATGGGTTCTACTTAACTTAACACCCTCTGTGTTAAGTTATCTAGAACCCTTGAAAGATTCGATAATTATAATTTAAATTTGTCTATCGTTAAATGTTATCTATTACTCTTCAGAAATTAAACCCAATATCTCTTAACGGGGTTTTCAGTATCATTATAGTCGTGTCGTCAAACATTGGTTAACTAAAGCGATAAATGGTTACACAAACAGCCCACGCGGTGTCTCATGAATGAACCGACGGACACTATATCATCCGGATATTGTATTATGTTACCGGTCATTTACGGGATACCGGTAATATGCAGATTCTCTAAGATTCCAATATAATATTGCTTACTTCACACGAAGGCATAGGTAAGAAACGATAAATCTGTTTTAACGTTTTTCATTTATGCCAATCTACGGGATATACCGATCAATATGGCCTGCTACAGACAAAGTTTCAGGTTCGATTATCGGCTGAGCAGAAGACGCCTAACTGATGAATTTAGATTTCAGTTTTGGGTCTGGGTGATTGTAAAGATATTTTTGAATTTGGTAATAACATCTACTCGTAAATTCATGGGAACTCTTGTATGAGGATATGAGTATAGTGTAGAAAAAGTTTTTATTTTATTTTGTGCTAAAATCTGTCTCAAAAAAATTACTGTAGTATTTCCTTTTTACAACCACAGAACAGTAAAAGTGTTTTTATTGTTCTGTGATTGCAACTACTATTATGAATTTTATTTTCACATACGCCAAAACCTTTTTTGAACGAACGAACAGAAAGGAACGCCTAAAATACGATAGTATTATTTTCCTAAATAGTTATTTTTAACTTTTATTCAATTTGGTACGCAATAAATTTTACTACTTATTAGGCATTGTGACAATTACCGTAGACCTATGGCACCTATATGGACTAAAAACAAATGTGTTAATTTCCTAAATAGATTTTTTTACTATTACCCAATTATAAAAAAAATACTACTTAAATATTAGGCATTATGACAATTACTCTATAAGGTACATGGACCGCAACTTGTACAAGCAGTGTACTCTCGATAGCCATCGAGGCCTAGACCTAGGAAATGCGTGGGCGTCTTATCTCAACGAGTTCAGTGGTAATACTCGTAATGACTTGCTTTCCGCAGAGATATTGTATTATTGTGGTTATTTGGATGTCGTTCTTGAAAATATGTTTCGATTGCTTGCTATACACCATTTTGTGTCGTACTGCTGGTCACGTGTCTTGGGGACGAATGGAACGTAGTCGATCAGGGTGCTCCAGTAGCTACATAATTTTGGAGGTGACAGGTGATGGTTGAATAACAACCTACTTATCTGGACAACAATAAGTCTTCAGTAGTTCTACTCCAAAAGAATGAATACCACACTTGGATAACATAATTAAATATGGGTTCTGGTGTTAAGGGTGTCATAAAGGACCGACATATATCCGGCAACAACACACCTTTTGTATATCATCGAAGTAGCAAACGAGCATGCAGTCCACCTGATGGTAATTGGCAACTGCCGCCCATGAACATCTGTAATCAACCCCATATAAGATCAAGGTCCTACCTGAGGTT
>DWPV01001129.1:0-22358 GCA_018251915.1 Urbanus proteus proteus | reverse complement strand
CTTTTTAATAAATCAATTATAAAATAATCAAATTTCCATACTTGACCACGTGATTTAAAACGCACGGAGTGAGCTAAATCAAAAGTGACGTCATATGCAAATAGACAGTAAACGTCAGTCGTATAGCTGCCGACTTTGTATGCTGGCCGGTGACTAATGAATCACATGACTTAGGCAATTTCAAAAATTTAAACTTTAATGATGATTTTTGTAGTAAATAAAGAGGTACGTTCTTCGTACGGTCTAAGTTGCTATACTTACTACATAGTTACATAATTAAGAATCGTAGAACCTTAATATGAGTCTATGGGTGAGATAATAAGGAGTTTGGAAACACCCAATACAAAATAAATCCGCTACTAATCCGTTTTTTCTTCTAATGCTTATTGGAGCTGCATATTGCAGTATACCCTTGGCTTTTCTCACTTGTAAGGGTAAGGTACCCAGGGTATAAAAGCCTTACAATAACCTTCAACTAAATATCTTTTAAGATACATTATTTATAGTACGATATTAGTATGTATTTATGTAATAGTGTTTAAACATAATATTTCACGTTTAAATTGAAATGAAATAAAAGTTTTTATTTGTAAAGATAAAAGAAAATATAAAATTATAGCAGCGTAAAACGAACCGATATTATTTACTTTAACATGGCATGGAAAATAAAAGATAGATACATACTGGGCTCAAAAATTACCAAACTAAAAATATTTTCAATATCTCTTACACCCGCTTAACGTCAGACAGTATTTGCATTAAAAAAATCTATTGTTAAGCTTAATATTCACTTGTCTTAATGTAACATACGTGCATATGGACATGAATGTGTGTGTGACCGTGACACAGGACGTGCGACCTCTACACATACACGTCCAGCATTTAGCATTTCTAGGGCTATCACATGTTAGAGTCGTTGGTATGGTCGGTATTGAAGGTGGTGAACATTTTATGGATTGACACTATTTTTGCTATAACTGCAGTGTTAAGCGCTGCTGCGTTCTGGTTTGAATTTGACATACTTATCCGAGGCGTTCCATGTTAGTCCTCAATGTATCATTGAGTAACCTAAAGTAAGACTCTAATATCACATTACAAGTTATTACAGAAGTAAGGTGGTGTGGTTAATAAATAATTTAATTAAAATAAAATTTACGAACAATAAGGCGTACAAAAAATTCACGGTAAGACTTAAAGTTGATCCGTTTGAACGTGTAATGATCCTCTAAATAAACACTTTAGACAAACTACATACTATTAGTATTTCCAATTTAGTATGTTTGTTTGTAACGCCTTCACGCTTCAACTACTCAACTGATCGTTATGAAATTTTGCATACACATTACCGGGGGTCTGGAAAAGGACATAGAGGACCTTTCATCCTGAAAAGTGATACTACTCCCGAGAGATAGAAAATTAACTTACATACCTACAATGTACCTACTTTTATACCTACGGCTTCTATGTGTGAATGTACATGAGCGTGAGCGAAGCTGCGGGTAAATGCTAGTATAATTATATGGCTACTAATCTACATCTATTACTCAACAAAAATTGAAATGTCTATTGCCTAAGTAACGCCCGTAACCTTTTTTGTCAAGCGGATGTAGAGCAGGAATAGAATCAGATATTTTTTGCTGATTGCCAGGCTCCGGCTACGGGAGGTGAATAGTATTTAACTTTTGTTATTTATATATTTAGTTGCAGTGATATCTTTCTTTTAATCGACTTCTTATTGTTTCCTTTTCTAATTGTTTTTTTTCAATATTAAGTAGTTTCTTTCTTTTATTAGTCTTACTTACAATGATCTAAATAATTAGCTTATTAATTAGCTTATTACGTACGAATTAACTAATTGGTGAGCCAATATCTTAAATAACTCCTTGTACTACAATGGAAGAATGTCCTCTCAGAGTATGATAGTCCACCGCTCTGACCAAGAGCGAATAGTTAGACAATTCGTAGAAAAAACTATATGCATATATTAGAACCTAATAAAGAGCGTTACAAATATAATTTTTCGCTTTATGTTTCTTTGTTACACTTCCTAAAACCTTTATTGGATCCTCAAAACAATACGTCTCGAAGATCCGCCTTTCTAGTCTCGCTTATCGAGTGTCCACTGCGTCCTTCGTAGAATTTTAACTGGAGGCTTATTCTGTAACATACTAACATAAATACAAATCATGAGACGTTCAATTTCAATTGCTTTGTTACTAATAAAATAATGACGAGTACATTTCAAACTTACCGAAATGCGATGTTCGTGGCACAGAAGTATACATAATGCTTAATTACGTAATAATTGGAAGAACCACGGCCATATATATATCTAGCGTGCAATATTTCTGCTGTTTCGGTGGAAAGGCTTGGAACATCACATATGAGACGACTCCTCATTCAAATCAAACCTCTATTCCTTCTGTCCCTGGGCGACAGTTGCCACTTACCAGTAGGAGAACTCACTGATTGATTGCTTTAATCTTATATAAAAAATCTTCTCTACACTCCAAATGACATCGTAATCGTCGACGATATTAAAAGGATTATAAAAGGATATTATAGAATACCACCTCTGTGCTAACTCGACGCAAAATGTCACTTCAAAAGATTCCTTGTCGTGGATCAAGCTTTATTACCCTTCAAAGTTCCGGTTTTAAATGGGAGCCGTGTGGTTAAACTGGTTACAGCCCTGATTACATCTCACCAAGTAACTGTGTTGTTGAATGTGTGTAACATAATCTGTAGGTAAAAAAATGTTACTTTCTTTATTCTGATACCTAATGGTACACTTGAAGTGATCACTGCTGCACGTGGATATCAGTAATCAGTGAGATAGGCTGACCTAATGCATCAAGTTGCCTTTAGATGCGGTACATCAGAGCACTAAGATGAAACGCCTCGTGTAAGTCTTCCATACTTCGCGGTTCAAACCAAAATATGTCAGGGCTTAAAAAATACGTTATCAAGCAAAAATACAGTACAGGCAGTGGTGTCACCCGAGTAGAGCCACTAAGAATTCTACCTCTTTTAAGATGACACGAGAAGAGCTTGTACAGCATAGCTACTTCATACGGTTAATAGAACACCTTGTTTGTTACATATTGTTACGTAAAAGGAATTATTATTCGGGACATCAGCAAAACTGGACAACAAAGTATGACTATTCAACGTGACTGACGGTACTTTTGATGTTAAATATTATAATTTTATTCCTCTAATCTGTAGATGTATAAAGGTTAAGTCATAAGAATGTTAATATCGATTATAATTTTCTGATTCTATTTTTACTCGTCTCTAATGGATTTTTCTATTCGACGCCGGTCGTGATGCTGTTGATACGGAGCGAATTTATTGGTCCTTATTTTTATACATTTTATTCTATAAAGTGAATGGTCATGTGACTAACTAGTATCCGACCAGTGACCGATACGACGGTATTTATATCGAGATGCTTATTTAATATCGTGTTATAAGTGTTAACTGTTCTGCGACGCCACGTGATTAAGACAGTGATAATGTGTTAAGTAATCCATACCGGTTAGAATGAATTGGGCGGTGATGGCTTGACTGCATAATGAGACTATGTATGTAGGCCGCTTGGATTTCCCAACATCATTTTCATCAAGATTTTCCGGGTGTCCGCTTAAACTTGGCCGCAGTCAATAGGGCCGTTAGCTACAATAAGGTTCATGAGTTTCACGATGACACATGGAGTGGGGAGATGAGAACTGGACAGGACATCGGCCTAGGCGCAGCGCAGTGGGTTTTCTGAAGGCTGCGGCGCGGGCCGCATGCCAACACCGCGGGTGACCTCGCACGACCCTATTAATACTACAATCATCGGTTATCGGTCCTAGTATCTTGGGCAGATCCAACCATGAAGTTCATCTGTATGTGCCTTTGCTTGGCGGTCGCGGCGGACGTAGCGAGATGTGCGCCTGCCAACGGATTCGTGTTTCCGGATGAGAGAAGACAGCAGAAGAAATTGGAGCCAATAATCACACCTCCTGTTCTCCCAGTATTGGAACACTTGGAACGTGATCCCAGTACGTTGTTACCGAGTGAAAGGGCTAAGCCTGCAGTGAATCCTAGATTTGGATTGGGCGGTGGTTTTAACGTGAGGCCTTCAGGGAACGGTGGATTGTCAGCGAGTATCAGCAGCAGTGCAAGTGGTGCTGGTGTGAGCCACTCGGCCTCCCAGTCGTTCTCGTTTGGCTTCAACCAGGGATTCAGCGCATCGCAGTCTGCAAGTCAAGCCTCCTCCTTCAATGGATTTGGACAGTGAGTAAAACAAAAATTGAACTATTTTTTTTGACCCACATTATTAATAAGGTAACCTCAAAGTTACAATTATAACCATATATTTTGAACCATTGAACATCTTGATAGGTGCTATTACATAATCATCAATTAAGGCGCATAAATTATTATTATCTCAAATTAATGCAAAAACCAGCACACGGATGTTGAATTTGCGCGATTCTTTTTATTTCTGAGTGTGTGAACTTATCTTTAACAAATATTTGAGAATACCTGCTATTTTAAATTTAAAAGTACAGTAAAAAACGTTTAACGTCTAATAAAAAGCATACCTGCTTTATAAAAACTAGGTTTCACAGTGCATGTTTCCCCGGGCGCTATCTTTGATTTTTAAGCAAGCTTTTATGGTTTAAAACAATAAAAAAGTATATGAGCTCTTGTAAAATACTCTTGCGTTTCTTGAAAGGTAAATCGGATTTGATTTAGCCGAGTGTAACCAGTGTATCCTGTAGAGAAAAATTGTTGTTTAATTTAATTGTTGTTTATTTTAATAGTATCGCACGAAAAAGCACTTAGAAGGTAGCAGTTAATTTAAAGCCGTCTTTACAAACACTTAAGATGTTTACATATTCAATGTATTCAACGTGCAAACAGATTTTATTTCACTCACATATTTTTATTTGACAGCTAACAGTCAATTATTATTTAACTTACATAATATAATAATATTTTATCGATAGCTCAACCTCAATAGCGTTTTGTTATTAGTTATAATTTCTGTTGTTTTGATGGTATACATAATTTTCAGAATTTTCTTGAATTAAAAGATAAACACAACGGCACACTAAAAGATTAGTAGAGATAATAAATGATCACTGTATTTAACGTTTATAGTGCATATTAACTTGAATTATACAAGTAAAGTCGTGTACATAAGTTATCAAACTATGATTGTGATGTATCCTTCGTCGGTAACAGCTAAGTTCAACGTTACCGATGACCACAGATAACCTTTATGTCGCTATAACGGTACGATTAGCGATAAGCAAACACGAGCTTTAGAAGCACTAGGAAGCTTTTAAAGCTCTGAGCTAAGCTTCCGCGACGTATTGCACGTTTTGTGTTGCTTAGGTGTACCTAATATGATTCTTTTGATTCAGCGTTGCGTGATTGAGTGTTGCGAATACTGCGGTGATAGTTTATTTTTAACTTTACATTTTATTCCTGACAAATATTATAGTTATAAATAAAGTGATTTGTAAGAAGGTTCTTATGAGAAATAAAATAGTCAAAACGAAGTAAATAAACATGCAACCTTAAATAACATAAAGTTGATTTACAATACAAAAAAAACTTATAGCACCGACACGTCTGATGTTAAAAAGGTTGATGTAATGGTGACTAAACTTAACTTATTTATCGTATTATAATAAGATAACTGGGGCATATTAATCACAATAAAAAACCGGTAAAAAAATAGAAAATTATATCCTAAAAATAAAAACCCGACTACTTAAAATGAATTGACTTTGATACCATATCTGTAGTAAATCGTACCTTCCATCTCTTTTATTTTAGTTTTCAGCCGGCAAATTAAAAAAAATTACAGCCTATGTTACTATGACAATTAAGAAGAATCCAACGACATGTAAAAATTTGCGAAGTCGTTTGGATTGTAGGGCGTGCTAAAGAAATCGACATACACACATACGCTCCAAAATATATATATGTTTTTTTTTATATACATACTTCTTGTGACGCAGTCAGGCAAGTCAGGTAATAATCTTCTTTCATGACATTGAAGTGGCAAACGAACATGCAATAAACATACTAACTGGACGATAAAGCGCGATTTTATATAAAATAGGCGTTGCTACTCCTGAGGAATGAGGTGGTCGGCAACTGAACCGGCAATCCTTCCATCGAAACGCATTTATAATCCTTATCTTGGTTTTCTAATAATATAACAATTTAATTACAATGTCTTAATCCTTAAAATTTAATAATTCCAGCGGCTTCAGCGGCAGTCAAGCTAGCAGCCAAGCGGCATCCTTCAGCGGCGCGGGCGGCTCCGCGTCCGGCGCAGCATCCCAGGCCGCTGCCATTGGAAACAACTTCGGCAGCCAAAGCGCTTCATCCGCTTTCGGATTCAACTCCCTTAACGGCTTTTCTCAGCCTGATGTGAGTATATGGTACTTTTTAAATTAAGTTGAAATAGAGACGGTTAGCAGAGCGAGCGGGTCTCTATAAAATCCCGTGAGCTCAAACACAAGCTATCTGTTGACATCGAGATAAAATCTTCTGATGATCCGATCTTCTAGATGAAACATCGGGGCTTTAGGCCCTCTTGCTCTTAGGCAAGCTCTTTTGCCTCTGTATCTTTTAGGTAGGTTTAGAATACAGGATGTGATCTAAACCTACCTAAAAACTAAACTACGAATTATGCCCATGGTGATCGTAAATTAATTTATTTATTCACGAAACAACAAAAATAACATGTTACAAAAAGAAAATTCTTCAACAACATTATGATTTATGTCATTATTGTACAAAAACTGCACCTCATTAATGTTATCCTTGCTAAAGAAGTTGACGGAAGTTAAACTTCTTCCATCAGTCTGTTCAATAAAGCGTTCAAGTTCATATTTAAATACCAGGGTCACATAATTATATAGCAAGACTTGTATGTAATGTAATTGTCGCTCTATACTCGACATATTAGGTCTGACTATGAAGTTGTTTGTGAAGGTGTAGTGTCTAAAGAATTTTAATGAAAAATAAATAGAAAAGGTGCAGATATGAAAAGTAATAAGTAAATAAAATGAAAGAAAACAATGATCCAGACATGCTCTTTCACAAGTGGTAATATATTTAAAGGTTGAATATTCTGTTATGAAAATGCAAACTTACTTCTTTGTATCCGAAAAATTAATAAGTTCAATTTGTGGCATAAAAAAAAATACTTGTACATTTTTTTGGGGGAATATCGTAATTAGGATTTAATATGATTCAATGAAGCTCATAAATCTGAAACTCAATGTTATAAAAGGCTTATATCAATTGGCTAGACCCGTACACAAAGGCCTAAAGCTCTTTAATTTGAAAGAAGACCTGAGCCCGACAATTGCCCCTGAAACAAAAAATCCCGAGGACTATGTATTGCAAAAATCCTCAATCTATCGAAGGCACATCTAGAGTTTTAAATGGAGGGATCAATATTTCGCATGAGTGATTAACGAGTGTGATAGATTTAGTCATGTTATTAAGCAAGAAATCAAATAAAATTCAGCAATCATCCATCTATTTTCAAAGCATATTTGATAATTAAATTGATCACGTCATATCTACTTAATATTCTGCCACTGATGTTCGATTTTGTTTTTGTGGGACACGTATGTATATTTACATTATCTGTTTCGAATACATATGACACTCAATATGATATTTGTTCAATGTTAATTGCTCTTTGTCTAGCCGTTGACTGTTGCCGTAGTTAATAAAAGATTCATTGGATGAATATAATGTGAATGTGTTTTTCGATATAATTATTTTTGCAGCAAATACAATAAATGCTGAAGGTTAATGTTATAAAATTCGACTTTAAGCTCCAAGTACGTGTTTTCTTTTAGTAAGAGAATGCTTCTTCTTATTTCTTATAGGAAACGTAGGAAACAATGCTAGCTTGTCCCTGTAGTACCGGGACCAGAATAGGGGTACGGTATCCCATGTCCGTCGAGAACGGCTATTACCCTCGGCTCGAGCCGTCCATTCAGCGACCCCGGCAAGCACCATCTGATGCACGACGTATGCGACCACAAATACCGCCGTCCTTCCCGGAGTCGCTGAATGGACGGTTCGAGCTCCCACTCTAGCCGCCCCCAACCTTTTTTTAGTCATCTCTTACGACAGGCAAGAGATACCGTAGACCTATTCTAGTCCCGGGTCTACAACTTGTGAAGATCTTAATCTAATAATAAATGTCTTCCTTATTTTATTAACTTATGTTATTGTATTGTGTTTCAGGCATCCTTCGGCGATGGTCTTCTCGACATCAGGCACCGAGGAGTTCCAAACTTCCCTTTTCCTAACCTGATTGGTAGGAGCAAGGGAGTAGGAGCAGCAGCATTCAGAAGCAGCAAATCCGGCTTACCGACAAATCCAGACGACTTCTTGGCTATTCTAGTCTCTAATTAATAAAACTTGTTTTACTAGTGTAAGAACTAGATACGCAAATATGTTTTGGCGTAAAAAATGATAATTATTTTTGTATGAGTGCGAACGCGCTCAGACGTATATCCAGGGTCCAAAAGGACATACGAAGTAATCCAAGGATAAGGTCAATAGCTCATGCACATGACATGTAAATTGGCCATTTGGGAAACAAATCATTGATACTATTTTCGTTCGTTTAATAGCGAAATGTTGAAAATTGTATTCTAGTATGCTTAGTTCCTCAATGGTACCTACTGAATGTTTGAGCGATGTCAAACAATGAGTGTATTCTTGGTCACTCGATTGGTTATCAAAATAACTAGACGTGGAATTGTTATGTGTATAAAGAGTCCTTCGGTAGTAGTTTGATTGTAGATTGGTACCTCATAAGCAAATATTACTTTAAAATTGTTTTTATAACATTAACTGCAGGCGCTTCCCATGTCAATAAAATATGTTAGGAAAAATTCTCATTATAAAAATAGATTTATACAATTATTAAAGAACTGGTATATCAATTACTAATGAGTAATTACTGGAAAACAATAAATAGAAACATATTTTATGTATGTATGTGACGATTAAGATTTTTTGACATATTCTTTTATTCCAAAATTACGTAACAAAAACAATTGAGGGTGTATACCTCTATAGGTATATACCATTCATATTATTTTATTATACTCATAGTTATGTTCTAAAAACTCCGTTATCTCTAGGTATGCATAAAATTGATTTGTATAACTTTTTTTTAAATGAGTATTTTTAAATATGTACTTTTATGTTGACCTGTTGTTGGCTAGTTGACTGACATTTTATTTATTAAATGTAGACTGTAAGATATACAATAAATAAGTTTTAACTATACAAATTAATGTACTTTATTAACGACTAACAAAACCGTTGAACCATGTGCGTTGTAATAAATAACTTTTTTTTATAACATATAAGTAGCAAACGAGCTTGCAGTCCACCTGATGGTAAGTGGCCACTGCCGCCTATAGACATTTGTAATCAACTCCAGATATGATCACGGTCATACCTAGGGTTGACCACAGATGCGTTGCTATCCCTGAGGACTGAGACGGAACGCCTCGGATAAGTCTGTCTCCCTGACCACACCCTTCCAGCCAGAACAAAGCAGCGCTAAACACTGCTACTATAAGGCACAAATACATAGGTGTGGCGGTGGTGCCGCCGGAGTCGAACTACATAGAGTTCTACCACCTTCAGTTCTTCATCTTCTTAATGGGTACTTAAAACCATAGAATACGAAGCGAGTAAAAGAAAATTGCGCAGGTGCCTAAAATTTATTACAAGACACATCATGTAGAGATTCCGCGAAACCACACACCACAATACGCCAGCGCTACACTGTTGCTATCAAATAAAAATAGGTGTAACAATATGCAATGAAATAATAAATATTCAAAAATATTGCTTATTATTACACACATACATACATTTTTTTTTTTTGTTATTGTCAATTTTTGGCTTTGTCCCGTTGCTTATTTGCTTCGGTATGTTCCAATGAGACAAAATTTATAGCGCTGTAAGATAACAATCAGGCGTCAACACAACTTTAACAACATCTTAAATTGTACATGATATTTAAACATATGTAAAGGTCACATATTATATACAAATGTAAAATCAACAGTAGTACTATTAATATTTTCTCTCTTTTCCTTTCGACATTATGTTAAGTTAAGAAAATTTTCGACATTATGTTAGTCTGTAAATCCATGTCAATGAAACATGTGAATTATTTATGAAAAACTACATATAGAGCAGTGACAGCCTAATGGTTGAACCTCGGTCTCTCCAGGGAGGTCCGTCTGTCCGAGGTTCAAATGTGCGTATTAGAAATTAATTATCACTTGCTTTAAAGGTGAAGGAAAACATAGTGATGAAACCTCCATGCCGGATAGTTCAGTCCGTATCTGTCTCAATAGATTCAGATTTCTCTCACATTTAAAATAATTGATTATTTAGGCCTAACACAGACACTATGAAGCACCGTAAACGTGTAGGTTTCCGCATAATATTTTCCATCACATATTATATACTACGCACATATTTTCGAGAAATCAGATGAGGTAGAGATTTATGTGTAGAAGATACACGTGTTTCTTTTTTATCTAAGCATCCAAACCCGGAACTTTTGAATCTAAAACTAAAATACATCACGATTCATTATGAGTCTGCAATCTGTGAAATATAAATAATATTTATAAAAAGGATTTTTTAAAGAATAACAAAAACATGTATTATAATTTAATGCACTTTTATACTATGTACCTGCGACGTGACCATTTAAAACAATTCATCAATCGGAGGCACTGAGGCTTTTTTTATTTTTCAAAAAATGCAATTTTCATTTATTTTGTTTGTTTGTTTGACTGAGGTAATCTTCTAAACGGCTGAACCGATTTTGACGAGACTTTCAGTGGAAGATAGCTGCAAATCTAAGCGCGCGCTCAACTCGCATGCGGGCCAACAAAACAAAACTGAAATCATGTTCTCCTACGAGGAGGAGAACATGATTTCAGTTTTGTTTAAATATTTATTCCTTTTTACTTTTCAAATACGGGTGTAACCGCGGGGATCAGCTAGTTAGAAATAAATTATCAAAAATTGCTTAATAAAAGGAAATTATCATAATAGAATCTACACGCGTAACGTTTTTTTTTAATCTCGACAGTGTGTAAACTCTACCAATCTCTACCAATTAACGATCGGCGTAGTGAAGCGGGTACCATACCGGTCTAGCACGCAGTGTGTCCAGGGTTCGATTTCCAGCCAGACTGATAACTGAATGACGAATTTAGATTCCAAGTCTGGATCGGAGTGTTTAGAGCGTAGAAAACGTCTTATTAAATTAAAAAAAAAAAAAAAAAAGATGATTGATGAACCATACCCAAAAACTGTAAACAGAGATGAATAAACTTCAAAACCTTATCTCGCTCTGAGAGCCGAGAGAGACGAGTTAGTATTAATTATGTTTATGCATGAGTTGTGATTTTCGATTATAACGTAAACTATCAAAATTAGTATTCAATATGACAGCCGTGTCTATAAAACCGGTCCATAGCCTTGGTTTAACCTTAAAATAACTTAACCAATTACGTTTATTTTACTTTATTCGTGTGAACCAACGGGTTTAAGAGCTACCTTAGTTGCTCTTAAACCCGTTGGTTCATTTTTGCATGAAAATAACGTTAATAATAATTGTAAAGGTATACGTAGCTGTTATAGTAATATACAAAAATTTACATGTGAAAATAATTCTTAAACTCTGTGCCAACTATATACATCGTAGGGCACACATAGAGTCGTACAACCCTAAGCATCTTGGACGAGTCCTTTTTCTCAAAATCTATGTTTCGAAAAACACTGAGAGTTATCATTGTAAACAATACATAATAGTCGTTAAACCATACCAAAACCAAGGGCAGTTTATAAAAATCTAAACAATCATTGGAGCAATTTGACAGCTGCGCCTGGTCTTCTCACTTTACAGTTACTAGTTACTAGTAGACAATGTAGAAGTGATATGAGTTCCGGTCTATGTTGAAAATTCAATTCAAATCAACCAACAGTGACGTGGATTCATCGTTGATTACACAAATTGATTGACGAGGGAAAAAACCGCAAAGAAATTATGGGTAAGATATTAATTACTACTATAAAATCAGAAGATAAACGTAATACAATACTACCAAGAGAAAATTTTGTTTGCACTAAAGAGGTTCCGTACTCATTCTTAAGAGGATTCTACCTTTTTTGTTAAAAACTGGTTTGTTGAAAATACATGTCATCTTATATAGACGTCTTGTAAACGACTCATACCTATACGTCCAAAAGTATGAAATTATTGAATATTTTTTTATTAAACGATCGCGCCAGGGAATGTACCTGAAGTTGATGAGAGATGCATTAACATTTCTGAGAAGTAAGATGACCTTTTATATACTTAAGACAATATAAGGAAGTTAAAAGGTATACGGTAGGAATAATTATGGTGGAAGTACCTCCCAATATTAAACAATGCCAGTCCTACCACCTCTCATGTAACTTCTTCCGTTTAATTTATCAGAAAAACGGGTCCCTTCAACTATTTCTCATACTTGACAGGTTTATTAAGTACATTAACGCAATAATTGCTATTTAAAGGAAATAAAAGCAATATAGATGCCTTACATTCTATTGATATTGTGGTTCACACAAGTTCTGGGAACAATTAAACGGTTCACGTAAATCAATTGAAAAAATCCAATCTCAACGTTTTAAAGATAATCGCTAATTATATGCAATGATGAACTGCAGTTCAAATACGGATGTACATATTATATCGCGGTTTTGTAATCTTTTTATATAATTCTTCGAACGTTACACATTTATTGTTTTTATTTACACAATAAATAGAAGAGTAACTTCCTAGTTTATAAACAGTATGAGCATCGCTTATCCTATTCTAATTATAATACATGGAAATGTACGTTTATTTGTTTGTTTGTTTGTTTGTAACGCCTTCACGCGTTAACGACTGAACCGATCGCTATGAAATTTTGCGCACACATTGCCGGGGATCTGGAAAAGGACATAGAGTACCTTTTATCTCGAAAAGTGATACTACTCCCGAGGGATAAAAAAGTAACTTTTATACCTATGTACCTACTTTTATACCTACGGCCTCTTTGTGTGGATGAGCGCGAGCGAAGCTGCGGGTAAATACTAGTATTATATAAGTCATTTAAAGTGCACAGGTGAAACAGGTGTTTCCCCGGAACAACCATGCAGATTTTACCGTCTTTCCACGCTCACAACTCTGTACTTACATTATTTGTCGTAAAAACACATAAACGTGAAAAAATCGCACAGACCAAAAATCTATATTCATAATATCAATTTGTCCTGGCCGTATCCGGAACTGAACCCGAATTATTAGCAAAACTTGCACATCGAATAACCTAAATCCCCTCCCCAGTGGCCGTCCTCGGCGCTCGACAGTGAAGATCTCCAGGAACTCCATTGGACACCCGCCGAAGTCATACAAGCGCGATGCCCCATTCAGGCTCTCTGGCCTGGTGAGCATTTACTCAAACCACGTCAGCTGGTGTTTACATCGGTTTGCGTCGACGCATAACGCCGTACTTTCTGGGGTCGCTGGCCGGACGGTTCAAGCTTCCACTCTTACAGCTCGCAAGCACATTAAATACCCTAAACGTACATATTAACGTTTGTCAAAAGCAGATCTCGTTAGCGTTGCTCTCCGTGAGCACCAATTTCTCATGTATGTGTCTCAGCTGAGCTATCTCTACCTGAGTACAAACTTCAAAAGCTTTGCACCGTTGATAACATAAAAACAGGTGACGTTGGTACCGTCGAAGTTATTCCATAAATGGTTGTATCATCTTTACGAATTCTGTTTAATGTAAGAGCCGTATGACCGCAGTTATTTAAAATATAGATATCGATCAAAATTGCGTCACTTTGTGGTTTTTATAATCGCGTAAGTCTTTATATCACTTATGTGGTGCAGAGTCGAGTTACAAGGAATTCTGTAGTGTCATTTTTTATATAGACCGTACAGAAACACGTCAACCCAGTGGTTTATTAACCAAGTCAATGTCAATTAGCCTCTTCTACAATCGGTCCCTTAATTTGGGGGTTCGAGGTTCGAATCTCGAGCCAAATCCGATTTTTTTTTAATTTTGCGCATATTTAAACATACATATTAACATTTGCTTTATCGATGAAGGAAAAGATAGTGAGGAAACTCTTGAGATAACTTTGAAAAGTTCTCAATGTGTATGTACTTTATTAACCCGTACTTGGTCACCTTGGTGACCAGTGACTGCAACCACTCTCTCTGAAACAAGACCTTTCCCAGTAGTGGGACACAAAAGGGTCAATGATGTGCACACGTAATTACAGCTCCAATCTAGATACTAGATAGTAATCAAAATTACGTCGTCGTGCAGTTTATATAACGTGTTACTTTATCTTGTCCTTTATCTCCAATGTTAGGTATCGACAACCTTGGGGAAGATCTTGGAAAAGCCAATGAGTCGCGCGATTTCCCACTAATACGTCCAGATTATAAATGATCCTTAAATCGCTGGTCGTCAAACTTATCATACTGGTCAGTGTTTTCCAACCTTTTTCGTGACACTTTACGGTACATTTGTAAAATTATTTAGAGACTAATCTATGTTTTTTTTAACAGTATTGTAACGTGATGCAAATATCAGGTTCGTAGATTTTTTTATTAACAATTAGGAATAGAATGAACACGTACCTAATTATCTAAATTAACATGTTCTGATTATATTTTTATAACAAATAAATAAATTACGCTTCACACTCATAGCCCCACACTAGGATTCCCTGTGTCGTGGGTGCCATGGACAACAAACCCAGGACCCTCGGATTAGCGCTCCGGCGTGTTAACCATTGCGCCATTCGGGTCGTCAAATTCTGTACTTTTGTTTACCTGCTTTTGACTTTAACTTGGCGACATAGGGCGACCCCCATTGTAGGTGCTTTGCGGCACCTATAACGTCGCTACTCACACTTTGGAAAACAATGATATACATTCATCGTATCTTTGGTGAATACGTGTTATGAATTTTTCATAAACACAATGAGGTAATGGTAATGCATATCAGAGCAACAAAGAATCACTTCAAGAGTTTCAATACTTATTTTATCACGTACCTACTAGAGCTTTTCTTAATGTTAATATTAAGTACATAAGATAAATCTATGACGTATGAGCTTCTCCACCTTACACATATTTTTGTATGTAATTCTTTGATTTAACACGTGTTTCATTTCGTATAGCAAAGCGTCTACGAGGTCTTAATACGTATGAGGAACAGTATTATTGATTTAATAATATAATTCGGTTATTATTAATTACATGAATATTAATAATCATAATATCATAAATACTTACATAACATAATATTTATGTTATTATTGTGTATACATAATTATATATATAATATGTATAGATTACCCTCTTGCAGTAGTAATTTTACTAACACGCCTTGTACCTAAATGTTCATACATATCTTCATACTATATGCATCATTTACGGAACTTGAGCAGGTTTATGTACATATATAAGTATAATGTGAACCTGAATATGCAAATTAACTTAACCTTCAAACGGACTAATTATTATGAATATGTTATATTATGCGTATTATTATATTAAGAGATATATTAATTATAAAATCGGAATAGATGTTGCGACAACTTATTTATTATTCTGATACTGCGCATCCATTTCAAGATCATGTCTAAATGTCACTGGCTCATCCTTCACCAACATTATGAGGTCCTTTAGATCTCATATAATACACAATAACACATACAATACACATATAAAACACAATTCATATAGGTAATATGTACGACGACGCGGCTAAAAGGTAGCTAATTATTAATAAGTACCTACCTATCAAAACATTAGACGAAAGCAATTATTTATTTGCCACTTTTTATTAACGTTTAAATTATAGATGAAGTTTAGCATTTGAAATAATCTTGACGAAAAATTTATGAGTTTAGTTATTAAACCACTGCTGGTATGAAGCTAAATTAAAAACAACATCCAAAAAGTACCAAAATAAGATCATCTTCGTAATAGTTTCGTTTCTGTTTCGAGTACATTTTACTTACATTATTCACATGAGAAGATACATGTTATATAATCGTAAATCATTAGATATCAACACTCTACATATGTCCCAACATCAAGTTTTCGGCTCATTACCTTGGGCAAGCGGCTGGCCTTACAGTTATTATGTAAAATATAGAATTTATTCTCACAATTTTAGTAGCATCGGACGCATTCGTTGACTTTGCAATTTCAGACAGAAATACCCACAAACTGGATAGAACGTAAAATGTATTCTTACATCCCCCGAAGCTTCAAGTCACACTAACTCGACTTGGACATTCCAGTTTCGTCGGCCGCGCGGTGCTTTAGTGTTTATTAAATAACATTGGAACTATTAATCAATATGATCGTAAAACGTGTTGTGGTCGTATTTTGGTGCCTCTTTTATTGTGTCATGAGTGAGATAACCGGTGTTCAATTTGTAAAACCTACGCCAGTATTAGACATAGTAATGGAGATACGGAGTACTGATGCGCGGAATCCGTTGAAATTTAATAAAGAGTCTGGACCTCAACCACTTACCACTGGTATTGCTGTTCCGCCAGATGGAAAAGGATTAGTTAATCCAACGTCAGTACTAACAGGATTCGCAACGACAGGTGCTGCGAATCCAATGATGAACAAGGACGGTATAATCGCACAATGGACGAAACCAAGTGATATACAACCAACCTCAGTCATTTCCGTGCCAGTAGTATTCGAAACGAATGCTAGATATCCTGTGAACATAAATAATATGCCAGTTATCACAGCAACTACTGGAATAATTGAAGACAGTTTTTTGAACCCAACTCAAGTTACAAAAGTATTAGAAACAACAGCATTAGTGGTGCCGTTGACAAACGAAGATGCATCAGAAGCGCCATCGTCAACTGGACAATTTAACTTTATAGAACCTTCCACAGTAGTAAAGGTACATGAAGAATTAACAACAACTGTAGCGACCCCAAATTTAGTACCAGAAAAACCGAACGAGGTTTTATCGACGCAGCCAATCAATCCTACAATAACACAAACGGCCTCACTTTGTACATGCACTTTTTACGAAGACATAAACTCAGCATCATTAGAATGGTTTGCTCCTGGATATCCACTAACACCTCACTTTAAACCCCAAGGATCAAAGTAAGTATTAACACATATAAAATACACGTAACTATGCTTTCCTTTTGTTACTATAACTTGCGTAGTACATAGTATTATACATTAAAAGCCATTACAAAAGTTGTGACTTAGCCTTAGGCATTGTACCTATACAAATGTCCAAGAAATGTGTTACATAATCTTCTGTGTGCTTAATGCAAAATGTATTGTGAGGTTATGACATTTCATCACTTTATAATATAGCCAGAATAATTTAATCTTAAGAAGTAAATGTAAATACATACAAAGTGTTCCTTTAAATATTTTGTACCTAAATACAAAATCTATTCTTAATATATGAATTCTATCTTAATTAAGTATATTTACCGGGTACGACAATATTAGATAAGAGTCAATGGCTTTTACGTAAGAATCCAGTATATAGTGTTTTAATTGAAATTGATCTTGATTTTGCTTTTCAGAATACACGTGCCGCGTCGTCCAATCAATATCTACCAGAAATTCATTAACCTTCATTTTAATCTCTTCGTAAACAACAATCCATTGCCTATTTTATCGGCTAATATGTATCCATACTATTAATACTTATTAGCATGGACTTAAAATAATAGATATGAGTACAAGAGAAAATGAGCTCACTTAGTCCAATAATATGAGCTGAAGTCAACAACTAATTTATTAACACAAGTTGGCTATTCTAATTATTATAATGAAGGACATATCTAACAATTTAAGTCTGTGCTTATAAGGAAACTTTGTATAGAAAATTGTATCGAAATCCGCAAAAGTGTAAGAAATAAGGACAGTGACATTCAGATTATAAATAGATCTGTAAAGTAATTGAACCTATGTTTTATAGTTAACCGGTTTAAGCAGTGCACTGTCTGTCATTCATCGTAGTTTTATTAAGTAAATACCTAAGTTTATTTTAACTCTGTTTAATGACTGATAAAATACAAATGTAAATATATTTTTTTAATTTTTGTGATTGCTTGTTTTTTGTAATAAGTGAACGTTACACAAGTTTTGAGACGAAAATCATCGTAGTCTGTACTAACGTCTCTTAAAATTACATGTTATTACTACATGATAACGATATATCTTATGTTGCGTAGTTAGTGCGGAGCTGTCTTTGTCCTGACGATGCAGGATTCCCCAACAAACCGGACAAACCGCTTAGACTCGCAGTATGTATGCGAATCAAGATAATGAGTTTGGTTCAAGCTTACTTCTGTTTTTGGTGAGATTACGAGACTAACATGTGACTGCCAATAATTGCACCTAAAGCGACTGTCCCACCGCTTGCGATACAATATATAGAATTACTAGTTAATCCCCGCGGCCTATTTTCGCCTTAGACCTTGACCTATCTTCCAGTCAGTCCCGTAAAAATCGGTCCAGCCATTTAGAGATTACCTTAGCCAAACAGTTTTTGATATAGGTATAGTGTATACTTTCATATGCATCTAGTAAAAAAGTTACTTTCAAAACACAAATATTTGTAGACATTTCAACTTTATTGATTAGTACACATGTGTAAAATCGGCGACAATCTATGATCCCATGTAGTCAATAAATGGGTACGAAAAAATGTTTATATAACCCTCAGATAAATAAAGTAGATAGATCTATCATTCTTAACAAAAAAAATTTAAGCCATTTTTAAAATGGTCGGGTTATAAAAGTGATTATGTGAGCATAAATCAACTAATGGTACTGACAAGAAACTACACTAGTTTTGTGTGTGTGCCTTTAAAATACATGAAAGTAGCGTAGTTTTTGGCTTCACTCAAATATAAGACGGTGAGTAATCTACCCATTTTATTTACCTGGGATCCACTTAAAATCTGTTAAAGATATGAGCTGAGATTATAAAAATAACTTTAGAAGTACAAAACTTAACTTAACTTCTACGATTATAAAAATAACTTTAGAAGTGCAAACTTCTAAAGTTATTTTTATAATCTCAGTAGACATGTTTCAATTTTATTTATTTATATGGATATAAAATAGATTTGATATTAAATGATGTAATGTGTTGCGACATACGAGTATCAGTGCGACTTTTAATTAGTAGATGCTACGATTGTGATATCGTTAAGGATAATAAAGAATTTCCAGTTTTTGGTGTTTTTGTACTGTTTTAGAATACGTACGTAATACATTATGAGGATAAAGTTACAAATTATCTCTTAGAACTCTAGTATAAACGGTAAAATTTGTAGTATAAAATCAGTTATGAGATCCAGTGTAAAATCACGCCTATGATTGTTTACTTTTGATATTACTATTTAGCCTTTCAAGCCAATCAACGTAGATGATGATGATGATGTAAATTTTATTATCTTAAGCACATACCTAAGTATTAAATTAGACATGGGTAAATCCATAAATTTAGATGTGCGCTATATACTGTATCGAATCTCGGGTGCTACAAAATATGTGTACTTACTTATAATAATGAAGAACACGAAATCTTAATGTTTAAGAGCTCTCAAGATTTTAAAGGTTTATAAATTATATCAACATTTCAAGGATCTGAGATACTAACTCTAAGAGGAAACTGAGCCAGGGTACTCTGGGATTTTTGCCTGCGCTGTAGAAATAATAAAATCAATTTGTATCTGCTTGTAATATCTTTAGTATATACTCATTAAGTGTCTGTACCTACTTTAGGTATTAATGAGGATCAAATACTTTATAAAAACAGCTTAATATGGATTCATAGCTAGTTGTTTAATTTACTACTGAACTAGCTTATCAATTCCCATTCATGTGATCGGAATAACTATTCAACTGAACTGCCCCGAAGTAACACATTCTTATTTTATATTTGCATGGACGTAAAAACCCTCTCAACTGGATTTGACTGGGTTTGTCCCACCATTAACGTCTGTTTACAATGCATGGATGTATTGCTCCTTAAGCTGGTCAGGTACTATAACAAAGGCAATGGCAAAGTTAATGTCTGCTATACCATAAATTATGGATGACTCAGTCATCAACTACGACGAGTAACATCGTAGTAGGCTATCATTAGTTACATGACTCGTATACTGTTCAGAGCTAGAAAATTAATGTTTACAAAGTGAATATTAATTTCCATTATTCGAGAAATATAGTCCTTTTTATAGTACGAGATTCTCTCTTCTAAGAAATCTATGTTTATCGGTCCTGATCTAATAGAAACATTTTTATGCATACAATTATTAAGGTATAAAAATTAAAAACTTATAATTCGTTCCATCCATCCATCAATCAACCTTTTGAGGTTCACTGCTGGACATAGGCCTCCCCTAGATGGCGCCACTCTAACCGGTCCTGTTCCTTCTGAGTCCAGCGGTTTCCCGCGGTCTTCTTTAGGTCATCAGTGTCATCATCAGTCATTTTTTTATTATTTACCCGTAATGTTTTTTCTTTCAAATTACTATGAAATGTTAAAATTATTAAATTGATTAATTTTCAATAAAAACAATAAACTTTAGAGGAAATATTATTAAAGAAAAAATATTTATATTTTTTTGACAGGCAATCTGGCATATTTTGATAAAATCTATTTTTAATAGGCAGGTTGATAAATTTCACGCAGGCGGAACTATTGAGTTTTATTTATTAGACGTACGAAGGCCACAAGGAAAATCTGTAGACAAATATTGAAAATTTGCCTGTCATGTTAAACTCATACAGATCTACGAAACTATTTAATAGGAAAGATGATATAATTTAGTTTTGCAACTTAGATAACTATGTAGTTATTCTCGGATTGTACCTGCATTAATAATAATTATCATCGAAAAGTCTAGCTCGTATTAATTTACGTACGCCCTACACATATTTAATAAAATTGTTGTATGATATACGTATATAATATACAAGTACAAACAAACCACCCAAACCACAGATCTCTACAGTATTGCAATTGTTGAATTGAAATTATAAACATAAACATTTTTGATATTTTTAAGAAACATAAACATATCGTAAACCAAACAAAAAACCAACAAAAGTATATTTAGACACGCCTAGGCAATCAAATAACAAAATCTAAACTCTACATCTCTTTGGAAACAAAGTTCATTGGCAATACGCAATTGGCACACATGTACACACTATTTTGTAATAAACGCAAAGGTGAGCAACTTGAAAGGTCAACAAAAAACATTAAACTCGATGAGATGATCCAAGATGACACCCACGAATTTGGAAATTAGCTCCTTAACTGCCTATTTTTATATTTAACATTCATTATTAGGTACACCGCTCGGAATCGCATGATGTTGCAAATTACGTATGTTATTTAATAGAAATATTAGCTACATACTAGTCGACCGCGAACGCTCTTCTGTTCTGCCATTTTAATATAGTAATTTGCCCGTCAGCCAGTAAAATAACGCCATCTAGTCCGCTACGGTAAAACTATTATGTTCACGTAGGTATTTCAAAATGTACGAGTAAGTAATTACTTTTGGCAGAATGGACCAATTTTAGTCAAATAGATCGTAAACTGTAAGTTAAAAAACGCACCATGAATATAAATATTTTTATAGATATAGGGAGCGAGAGTAACATTCTTATTATATACAAGCACAATATATTTACATTATCATAATAATTAATACAAATTTAACATAACAGAAATCCCGCTCTCCCGAAAGTGGGCCCGCACGCATTTGGAGAGCTAGATGTTACAGTCAAAGTGATTAATTAGCTATTATACGTAATAACATTCCGGGTCTACCTGGTCTTTCTGGTCTACCTGGTCTACCTGGTCTTCTAGGTCAACCTGATCTTCTTGATCTACTGGATCTACTTGATCTACCTAGTATACCTGGTCTACTTGGTCTTCCTGGTATTCCTGGTCTACCTGGTCTACCTGGTCTTCTTGGTCTTCTTGGTCTACCTGCTCTACCTTGTCTACCTGGTCTTCCTGGTCTTCCTGGTCTTCCTGGTGTACCTGGTCTACCTGGTCTACCTGGTCTTCCTGGTCTACCTGGTCTTCCTGGTCTTCCTGGTCTACCTGATATTCAAGGTTTTCCCGGTCTACCTGGTCTTCCTGGTCTACCTGGTATTCCAGGTCTTCCCG
>DWPV01001128.1:0-22363 GCA_018251915.1 Urbanus proteus proteus | reverse complement strand
TGGGAATCGAACCCAGGACCCTCGGATTAGCGGTCCGGCGTGTTAACCATTGCGCCATCCGGGTCGTCAAAATAATATCGTATAATCTGATATATCGTAAATATAGCAGCGTTATTTATGCTGGTTAATATAGCAAAGCTAATATCGTAACCACTGAAAATATAACAGTAATATAATATACATATTGTAAATATAGCAGCATTAATAGTCACGCATTACAAAATATAACAGTTAAGAGTACGAAATATAACAGTACCTACCGAGTACGAATATCGATCGAAACAGGGTTAATATTGACACCGGAGCATGAGCTCCTTGAACTGTTTGCGGTTAGATAAACGGTATCGCGGCCACTCCGAGTCAGTGCCCCGACGTTAATCGTTTGCCTAAAGGAATATTTGCTGGAGATTATCTACAACTTGTACAGTATTACTTATAATAATATCTATTTCGTTCGGAGTACATAGTACATACTTCTCTGAGGTGTTCTGACTTTGTCCTCAGGTAGGACTGTGATCTTATCTGGGACTGATTACAAATGTCCATATGGGTTGAGTACAGACTTGTATGACTTACATACAGACAATATTAACAAAAACATATTTTTGGCAATTGAAAGAGATAGTACAATATTAAATAAACAGTGCTAAGTGCTCAACTAAGAAAACCGACTTAGTCCGAGAGATAAAAACGCATCTGTGTCCGACCTTACCTAGAATTCTTACTGTGAAGACCATTAGAACACTTATTATTAGGTGGACTGTTCGTTTAAAAAAAATAACGCTTTACACTCATAGCCCCGCACTAGGATTCCCTGTGTCGTGGGTGCAATGGACGACACACAAGACAGGGACACACCCAGACCAAGAACGGAAATTTAAACTCATCATTCAAATTTCCGCCTGGCTGGGAATCGAACCCCGGACCCTCGGAATAGCGGTCCGGCGTGTTAATCATTGCGCCATCCGGGTCGTCAAATGCTTCTATATTTTAAAAAAGGGATCAAAAAATAAACATGAGCAAAGACTAGGTACTAGAATAATATACAAGTTACCTACGGAGAGGCCGTATCAATTGCGTACTCGAATGCACTAAGTCTGAATGGTTTGCAAAACACTTGTTTATTTTTAGCCCGTATTGTGGGATTTCCCTCGGGATGGCAACATTGACGTGTTCCAGATTGAAGAGAATAAAAGGCAGAGTATCTGATCAAAGAAGGGCCTTTGTATCGATGTACGGTACATCTTATATGTGTGCATTAAATAATGTATTTTTGTTATAAAGACTTATGTTCCACACTTTTACGCGTGCTTATTTAAATAATAAATTAGCGACCTACCCCGGCTTCGCACGGGTGCAATGCTGATACTAAATATACTACAGAATAAACTGATGTTATTATACATATAAACCTTCCTCTTCAATCATTCTATCTTTAAAAAAAACGCATCAAAATCCGTTGAGTAGTTTTAAAGGTTTAAGCATACATAGGGATATAGGGACAGAGAAAGCGACTTTGTTTTATACTATATAGTGATAAGCATATAGTGATGGTAAGCGACCACTGCAGCATAGACATCTGTGATCAACCCCAGATACATTAGAGTCCTTCTTGATATTTGTCATCAGTTACAGCTGCATTACTACCTCTTAGGACTCAGTTGTACTCGGATAACGGATCGGTATGTACTTACATACCACCATCCGAAGACATATGTATTAATGAACTAGATGATCCCCGTGGCTTCACCCGCTTTAAAGAAGCAAAAAGACATATATATTTAAACATAAGTGATACCCGGCTGACCCGCGACGGCTTTTATTTTTTCCTATTTGTATAGATTGAGAATAGTAGCTTCTTAATTCCACTTAAGCCATGCAATGTCGGAAAAGCATCTTTAATTCAACCATGTTCTTAAACGTTCTTTCAGTTGTCAAGCGATTATGACCTTTAAAACAATGCCCAAAGCAAATCTCGCAGCAGCTCCTTTGATTGTGGATTTGCTTAAAGACAATGGACTGTTCGTGGACCCGTATCTCCGTCAATTCTGCGAAGACCTTCCTCGTAGTACCAAGTACAAGGGACCAGAGGTCTAGAAAATCTGGTCGTATTAGAGCAGCAGACGGTTTGCATCTAGGTACGTAAAGAGCACTAGGTTTACCGATTAGTCACACCGAGAACTGGTAGGCGATATGCTACAAAGAAGTAACAAACACAATAAATTATTAGAAATACATATGTATTTACGTTAATGCCCAACCTAAGTGAATTCGAAATATTCAGATGAAGAATAAGATCTCTGACACAATACGTACAAGTACTTGAAGTTACAATTTAATTCAATTCTAATTTATTTAAAATCGATTCATATAGAACTCTTTTTGAACGTCACAATCTGATATCGTTTCGGAAGATTTATTCGCTATGGAGAAGAAGCGGCGAAAGTCACAAAAAGATGAATTGCATGGTTGTTTTCTAAAATATTATAAAAGAAACTGGTAGCAATGATTTGGATTCTCAGCAAGAGATTCTTATGAAATATTTTCCGACTAATCTTAGAATTATCTTAATCGTAAGCGGACAAACAAGTTCCTTTATAGTTTAGAAGGAATGGGATGAATACGTGGAATACTAAAATCGGACGTTGACTTCTGAAAGGGAATCATTGCAGTAACCGTTTGTTGAAAGGAATTTAAAGGAATGCTTCGCAAATTTGATTGTTTATTTGTTAAGTAAAAGCGAACAATTGTTTCTTTTTAAAGGTAACTTTGGAAAGATCTGGCTGTATCATTCTTAGAAGTTTTGATACTGGTAAAAATAAAGTTCAATAAAGTGAATAGACGAGGTTAAATAAATAAGTTTAAAACGAGCACAAGGCTCAATGTGAAATGTGTATTTTCCATTCAAAAGATTTTCAAATTTAAGAAATAACGATTTGATTTTTATCTGTTCTTACAATGCCTGTTGCTCTTGGTCCAAGTGAAACTACATCCCAGGAGCTTGATCAGACAAGCAGACCTTGTTTAGGAGTTAACAGCAGCAAGGGGATTTGAACCTTTACTGTTACTTTGCTTTTGAAATCCATTTCGACATATTTTGCTGAAGATCAAAAGAGACCCAAGAAAGGAACTGATGATTTATGACATTACTAATGAATATTATTGATATACGTTCTGCCTGCAAAATCACATTTTTCTCCATGTTTATCAATATTAATCATTGATATTACATTCCTATTCAAACCAATAACATTGTCCATTAAATAACTTAGAGTTTTCGTCTTTATCCATGTCAATTCTAACCAAATTCTGTTTAAAATTACATTCCTGGTTACTCATGTATCTCCCGATTACATTCCAATTAATCCGTAGGATTCCATGAAATCACAGAGACAGAATGGTCGAATCATTCCACTGTGACCTCACATCTCCTGAGATTTGAATCTCTCATTAGAATCCGATTGTTTGCCTGGATTTAGATGTTCGGAATATGGAAAATGATAATTGTTTGTTAACAATGCAGTTTTTAACACGTAGCTTTTTATATTTTAGTTAAATGTTTGAATCGTAATAAATGACTACAGAATGGTCAAAAATAGGGGGAAAGTAAAGGGAATTACGTTATCTAATTTATTTGATAGAAAGAAGACAACAAACAGTTGTATTTTTAAATAAAGAAAAGTAGATTTTGCAATGATCCTTCGAGCCGGATGATGCGTCCTGTTTCTTAAGAATGAAAATTTCTTATTAGCTGCGACTATAATATTACATTTGTAATACATAAAGGTTTTAAGCAATTGTTTCTAGAGATACTTGAGAAAGTATAAATAATTGTAATTTATTTAATAGTATGTAACTGCATAATTTATATTATTCACGATATATCGATAGATCGAATTATGTACGAATAATGTACTCGTATAATATAATAATAATTGAATTAACTTCAATCATATTTTGAATTTGATTATGAATTTGGTAATTAAATTAAATTGATAAAATTCCCTGTTACACCTTCTTTAAATCTACTTAAAAGAGTATTTTACTAAAGAGGCAATAATTAATTTAATAAGTATATGTACTTATAAACTTCATAACTTCCAAAAATTTTATACTTCTAATCTTATTTGAAGCTGCGCTTTGTTTGTCAGGCAGCATTATTAAATAGAACAAAATTCCTCAGAATTCTCATTATCCTACTTACCATACAGTTACTGTATGTTACCTCTTTATGCATGTGTCTGGAATTAATCCGCCATGATGGTTCACACCTCCGGAGATTGAGATCTTCCCATTATCAGATTGTTGGCGGGAATTTGTGCCGACATAATTGGAATTTCGAGTTTAATTCGTTACTACGAAGGATAAATGACTCCTTTACTGGTTAACTGTTCTATTTACTTGACTTTGTGCCGTCTGAGCGCTTCAGTATTCTGTACACAGGGTGTCCTGTAAACAATTTGTGATCGTAAGACAAAGAATAATGGTGAGCATTTTGAGCTAATTAAAATCACAATACAAAAACACACAACTAACTACTAATTTTATTTTTAAAACAAAAAACCCGACTGCTTAAAACTTTTTAAGTTTTCAGGCACTATATTTAAAAATTGTAGAGCCTATGTCACTATGACGATTGAGACAAGTCCAACCTCATATGTTAAAATCCATCAAGCCGTATATAGGAAGTGCCATAGAAATAGGACCTACATACGGTATTATACAGTACAGTACATAAAAATATTACTCTTATTCTGACGAAGTTAAGTAAACAAAAGTAGATAATCTAGTAGGCCTTTGTGTGACCTACTCGTGGCGGTGATTATCCAGGATTTACGGGACACCATGTATGTATACATGTAGTTGTAGAGTAACGTGAAATTGGATTCCGAAATTATTCAGAACGTGTTCAATAAACTTGTGAAAACTGGAACTAAATTATTCCATAGAAAAGCTATCAAAATTGACAGTTTCAAATAGTTTCACGACGAAACTGGCGCCTCCACTCATTTTCATATAAATCTGTGTCGCACTGTACGCTTATTTATTTATATTCTATGCATTATTAACGTCCTTTATCGTTTTATGGATTTTTGATTTAATAACAGCTCGACGCCTTTCTTAGTCAACAATAGTATCTTAGATATTTAATCTTTCTTTATTTTCTATCATCATATTATTAAGATTAATATGGAATAAGAGAGAACATAACATAAAACTGAAAGTTTGGTGCGAAGTTTATGTAAATACGTACCTAATTTATTCATTCTGTGATTTTCAGACCTTTGTTCTGAAGTAGTAAATTACTTCGTAAATATTTTTTTCTTTATAATGTTCTGGTGATATTAGTTAATGCATCAACTGTATTAAGCTAGCACAGATTAATTTGGGATATCTCAAATTAGTATCTACCTTACCATTATCTAACTAGGACATAGTATTTACTCACCACCATAATAAAGTCGAAATAGGTGATAGCAGGACTGTTCTGCGACATTTAAGAGAGAATGAATGATTGAGCAGGCACCATTTTTAAAATGGTTTTTTGTGTGGTAAGGGAGATTTACTTATCCGAGGTGTTTCAGCTCAGTCCTCCAACCAACTGGGGCCACAGAAGCGTTGCTACCTGTAATAAGGTCTGGAGTTGATTACAGTTGTCCATGGGCGGTAGTGGCCACTTCAATCATATAAGAAAAAAAACTATGACAGTTGAGACGAATCCAACGATATCTTATATGTTAAAATCCGTCAAGCCGTTTGACAAAGAAATGGACATACATACATACGCTCGTAAGACATCATCTTTCCGACGCAGTCGGGTAAAAAGTAGTAACATTAACTTCACCTTTCTCAATCAATCACGCGAAATACTTCGTCAACAAATATCCTAGAGGCCACTCAACGACATCGCTTCGGAGAATACCAAATCAGGGTTCAAGTCAAGTTATAAATATAATAAAATGCCAGTCGTTCGTCTCTGAAGCTTACTTTTGCTATCGTAATGGAACGATAAAGTTTCATTTGGAGTAAAGACCCTCAGACATCTTTTTTGGCGTAATGTGTTGTTTTCTGTATTATTTTATTTTATGCGTATAGTTCCTACATCCTTGCCTATCTATCTTTAATACTTTATGTTTTGAATATAAATTGAAAGTTTTAGATGAACTGTAATGATGAATATGTTATCAAAAATCTAAGACTACTTTAAAATCTACCCGATGAAAAATTAAGAACAAAATACTTGATTAAGAAACATGAAAGGGATCTTACATCTTTAATGAAATATTTTTCCAGTAATAAAATTACCAAAAAATATGTTAAAAAATGAACACAGTACAATTCTACAAACGTTAACTTTCTTAAACGAAGCAAATTACCAAATCCCCAAGTTAGCTGTGAAACGCGATATCAAGATTGGCTTGTTTCCTGCTAGTTATGCAAGTTGCTCTAATATTGTGTTAAGTTACTCAAAGCTTTTGCCCGATTACCGAATCTTTATGGAAATTTAAGTGACATTTCACTTCAGTTCAAAGTAAAGTTTAATATTTATTTGCGTGACACGGAAATAATTAGGTCACGAATGAAGTATTCGCTCACAAGTACTATTTTTTACATAGACTTTAACGTCTGTATTATAATGAAATCCAGATAAGATCAGACTTACCTAAGGTTTATCACAAATGCATTACTATCCCTGAACTGAATACTGTCCCTGAAGACTTGGAATGCCTATCCAAATTACAATTTGAATAGGTATACCATACAGTAAATTACTAAAGTTCTGTAAAAAATAATTGTTTCTTAACCCATAATGAAATAGGAAATGATTGTGAAACAAAATGGATATTACCATAATTTTGATAGTTTTAGTAATAAAAATTTAGGACAACATAAATAAAACTAGCAAGCAAGAAAAATATTACTCTGAATTCCACTCAGCTCGTAAAAATATACTGCACAGTAATTTTAAGATAAAATGGAAAATCACGAGGTAAAAACTCAAAGACACCAGCATTATTGGAAAACGTAATTGGATGAGAGATACCTATTAGAACAGACGTGATCTTGCTGCAATGAGGCGACTTGGTGTCGATAGTGAGGAAATTAAATTAAGGAAGATAAGATTTATGGACACTTGATATAAATTCCAAGAACATTTTTCCACACTGCTGAAAATATTGGCAATAATGTAATAAGATATTATAAGATTACTTATTTATTAGCAGAATCGTTAAAAATATTAATTAGTTGTAATCGGGGATAGGTATGCTTACTGTACATAAGCTTTAAGAAAACTTAATGTATAGGTAAGGTAATAAAAAATCACAGAATTGTGACAATATTGTTTCTCCATGTACAACACTACGCCCCAGCTATAACTCTTGCTTCGGTAACCAACGTTTTGAAAATCAATAACCATGTAAAGGTTTGATATATTATTAATTTGTTTATTGATAATTAAGTCAAAGATCAAAGATCAAAGTCATTATCACATGAAATATATTTCACCTCACAAGGGAATAAAAATGAACACTAATATATTTGACAACAAATTAATAGACTGATTTCGATCAATATCGGCAGCACTAGAATTAGATAGACGAGCGAATCTAAACAAATTATTCGCACCAATCTTACAAGACAAGGTTTGCGGTCGCGTATAAACGTCACATCGTGCGTTCAGAGAGGTTCAGAAACTTCTAGAAACTTGGCACAACGCGTGCGTGCGTGAACGAACGTCACGCGCCGCCGATAAACCGACATTATGGCGTTTACTTAGACCAGTCATAACTTGGCAAACTTCGCTATCACTGAAACTCGATCGGAACGTCGAAAACGAAATTTTATCGCGATAATTTATCGACTGCTCGGCTTGAAAGCACAGGCGTGAATCTGGATACCAATGTATAATCCTGTTTGAGACACTGCGTTTTCTTAAGTGCCTTTATGATAAGAATTTTGATTGGGTTCGGGTATTTTATTATCCATTTAGTTCTTGGCATTTATTTTTTGCTTGCTTTTTATATTTCGTTATTTTCATTTTCGCTTAGGTGCGGAGTGAATGGCATGTTCGTCTACAATCTTATTCGAAGTGTCTGCAAAATAATAAACTAGTCATTAATAAAAGTGAAAAGGTGTAACAATCATTAGATTCAATGTACTCGTTCCTCTAGAACTCGTAAGAATATAGAAGGTCATTATTCTTCTTTCCCTTCTTTACTCGTCTTCTCGATTAATTCTGCTACTTGCTACCGTCCTTGTCTACACGTACATATACGTCTACACGTCATTGTTCTCAATTTGATTATAAATCTTCATAAAAAAGTAAAACTAGTTCGAGAATAATTTCAATAGTAAGATCACTACCTGCTGTAACTTATTAGCCACCGGAAACTTGTCTGTAACTTGTCCGAAACAACCGGAGGCCTGATAAAATTAAGGGAGACAAGATATATCCTTTATTGGATCGGATGTGAAGTGATGTTTATTTTCTGGTGATTAGTTCTAGCTGTAAGGGTTTTTAACAGTAATTATGAGAAGAAAGTTAGTGAGTGTAAGGAAATTACAATACCTTTCAAATCAAATAAAAATATATGTATATAGTCAGAGTAGATTCTTACAGAATTATTTTTGAACGTCAATAATAATAAACCAATTCGCAAGGTGTTTAGTTATGAAGATAAAACTTTTGTCGACGCAATGAAACATAGTACGAATGTTTCCTTGATATTTCTAAATCTTTTAATGGCATATACAATAATTAGATTCTGCACAACGGTTACTATTAAGCGGTATGATGTGTGTAGCAGACATGACAAAAATGGAAAATAAGTATAAGCTCAACGTAGGGAACAACCCCTCGAAATGACTATTTGGAACGGCTCAATATCACTAACGTTATGATAGTAATAACTATATTTACTTTCAGGCCCTTTCCTCTTTTTATTGTTATTTCTTCATAATCTAATATTAGTGAAGAAAATTAGCACAACATCGTATATTTCGTCATATTATCTGGAAAATATCATTATTATTAAAAACTTCAACGACACCGTTTGAAGTCTTGAAATTTGTTGCAAAACTTATCCTCTTTTCAATCGAAAGTTATTTGATACAGTTGAAGATCGGACGTTCCATTATACCAAACTTTGAACTCACCATAATTCAGAAACTTATATGACAAGTTTCGGTGGTGACGTAAAGTTTCTTAAAAAAAGACTCGTTAATCACATCGACTAACCAGTTAAACAATAGAAAAGGCGCCAATGAACCATTTGCAAAAAAGAAACCGAGGAAAACTTCAAGTAAGTCAAACAACAAAAGTGGGTTAATGGCTTCACGAACTGCGGATAATGAAATATTATTTATGGAATTCCGTGTTCCTAAATTACTTGTGAATCAAGTTCAAACTAGTGTTTTTAATCATGAGCCATTAACATTAAAACTTTAGTTGGTACGTTTCGGAAATTAAATTATAATGGCGAACTCACGTGAGTAGTGACTACGGAAATAATTTCCATTTTAGTGCAATAGTTACACCATCAGTCTTAGATTGACTTTTATATTTAAGAAAACATAATTTAAATCAGTAACATCATATTTATATTTAAAGTTTTCAACCTTCAATCCTTAGTCTGAATATTGAGAATCTCTCAGCATCAGTGACACCAAGAGAACTCCCTTCGAGTTAACGTTTTTCTTAGCGTATTTATGTTTTTGTGCTTTCAGTTATAAAAATATAACAATTCTTGAAGTATCCTTCATGTTGACACAACCTTCCAACAAAGTTTAAGATTTTAATATATTCATGATATCAATGGGTCCAGTCCAGACCCTTCGCCCTTTAAGATATGTTATAAATTTACCAACCTTTGACCGTTAAGTCGTTTTAAGTTCGATAATAATACCTTTTCCGGTGCCCCTACTTTCTTTGACCTTTAGTGTGTTGACCTTTACTGTACATTATGAGGAGTCAGCGGTTGTATCGCCCTCGTTCGGAGATGACTCGACCTTGGTGAAAGACTTATGATCAGGAAGAACAAATGTAAGTTATTTTATCGGTTTGGAAGAAACATATCGAATTGGTATCCTCATAGGTAAAACTCTTGTGTTACATTAAAACTTCAAATATTTTATATCTAATTATTCAATGTTGTTCTTATACTTGTAGGTATGTTATTTTATTTTAGTTTCAATCACTATACCAAAATTTGGATTTGTTTGTTTTGCATACGTAATATTTCTACATAGTATGTAGTAATCTCTCCCAATTCCATGAAAGGCTTAAGCATTAGACTCGTAGTGGGGAAATAGGATAATAGACAATGCGAAATAATACATAACATGTAAAGATACATAAATCAGCCACCAGATAGAGTACCCTATAATTCTTCATAAAGACATAAAACAAAAGGAAACAAGTACAAACACTATAGAAAAAGATAAACAGATACCAAAACAAATTATAATTAAGTGCGACATCTTCGGAATTTGGATTCGGTAAAGTTATAACTTCTAACTTTTGAAGAAAGATAAAGTAGGTATAAGTCAATATAAAAAGGGATAACTAGAATGTAAACAACTTTATGTACCTATTCATTTGTTATTTAAAAGGCAGTGTACCCACTTTTTGGAGCCTTCTCCGTACTGTCTGCCATGCTGAAAGTTCTAATTTTAAACCTTGGCCGATCAGGTAGGTATCTATGTAATGAATTTATATTTCTTTGTTGAGTCTGCGTGTTTGTGTACCTCATATTTGTTTGTCCATGATATCACATCGGCGAATCGATGGTTCTTGTGTCGAAGCGGTTATATTTGTCTAACAGACAGGTCAGGGAGTACCGGATTTGATCTGGGTCTAGGTTTCTGTTTGAGTATTTAGGGATTCCACTTTATTTTTATCCATAACACCATCACACAGGAAAATTATAAATGCTAATGTGATACCATGAATATAGAAAAAAAGAGTTACGAATTGTTTGTGATTTGAATTGTCAGGTTATGAGAACAAATCGTTATAAAGAGCTTTGAATATAAGGCCTACCCGCCTCATAAAACCACCTCATGTAGCGAACAGCTCATAACTTTTACCGTGACTTTTTGAGATGTCGTATATATTCCCGAGCCACAGGGGCTTACTGTGCCCACCAACCATTTAAACTTTTCTGCGCCCCGAGGACGTCCTCAAACTTCCCTACTTACTACGTCCAAACTTTGAGTTGAGAATTGTTTTGTCGGATTTCGCCCGGCGTTAAATGATTTACTTTGATTTAACCATACAATATTCTAACCCGTTCCGTAAATAATTAGCCGAGGGAGGTTTTAATCCCATATTAGCTGAAGTTAATAGGGTAGACGAGGCTGCATGAGATATAGAAGACGCTGAGAATTCACTTGTCAGTCCCCGAAGATTTGTAATGAGATTGTGGAAGACGCCGAAGCAAATGATACCTACAAACTGTAATTGACGGCTAGACTTTGCCCAAAGGCTGTTCAAAGGAGAAAGTTACTGAAGTTGATGAGCTAGGATTTACTTTCGAAAGTCATGACTATTGTGTTATCGAGTTTTATTGTGTTAGGATGACATTGCTTGTATTTTAGAATTTCAAGACGGTCTGAAGTTTTGTGTACTTTTCTAATTAGAATTCTTGGGGCTCCCTCTGACATACCAAGCTTCAAGTTGGGATAAAGAGACGAAGTTATCTTTTGTATGATCAAATATAACTTTTCATGACTTTCTTCATATTTACTTGCTTTTTTAAACCAATTCCATTTATGAGTTTTAAAAATTACTTATACCACTTTCATATACACCTTTTTCCTCAAAACATAAATTCGATACCTAGTCAACAATTGCGTAATTTTTCTTATATGAGTGACCAATGGCCGCTGCCGCCCATGGGCATCTGTCTAGAGAATCTTACCAAAGTTTGGCTATAAATGTATTGCTACCTCAGAGGACGAAGATGGAACGGCACGGATTAGTAAGTACTTATATCTTATTTCATACAATTTATAAGGAGATAGGTGTGGCGGTGATGCCGTCAGAGTCGCACCAAAAAGTGCTCAACAACTTTTAAAATAATACATAGTTGCTCACGTATTACTTTATTGTTGCTCGTGTAAGCAGTTTCAAATTCCTCTCCAAAAAAGTATCGTAATACTATTCCTCGTATAAATAAAAGTTGAGCATAATAATAGGGAATTATGTGGGGAAAATGTCCTTGGGTCAAATTCGGTACTGCCGATAGCGTCCGGGACATTTTATGTTTGGGTCTTTTTGCCCATAATGTTCTTTAGGATGGCATGAGTATCCGATTTTTGTTGGGAGAAGGGAAAATGGGCCATTACCAGCCACTTACCGAAGACGTAGTATTGTTTTTAATTTAATTTCGGCCGGTCGTTATTGTGTTGTTTTTCGGGACAAAAGTTTTTCATTTCGCTCCTGGCAATCGAGCATAATGACTCGGTGTGTGATAAGAACCCTTTGTTCGCGGAAGTATGCTAATTTTCATGTTGATTTAATGAACTGTGTAAATATACCAAGCTGATTTGATTTGCTGAGTTGATGTTTAGATATATATTTTTGTTGTAGATCCTTTTTTTAATAAGTACGAAAAACACTTGCCTGTAAGCAACACACTCGCTCACATGCAAACACATGTAAAGACACACACACAATAGACTGACACCAGAACATAAAAAACGTTTGTTCGCATCTGTACTCTGATGACTGATCTTATTTAGATAGAACTCTTGCGTAAAAGACAAAATCAGATTTCATACCCTACTCAGCGGTCGGTAACCTTTTTGGCAACACGGACCCACAGTAGCTGCATGTGGCAATAGCAGGCATTTACCTTTCCGCGTGGCGAAGTGGTCACCATACCTATGCAGTGGATTTCGGGTTCTATCCGCCATCATTAAGGTTTCTGTCCTGGATCTAGCTGTTTGTGTGTTTGTCTTTGTTTTTTCAATGTTGGTTTCTTCTACATAACTAAACACCATCCGAAGTGGTCGTAGAGAAAAAATATCGTAGAGAATCTACTTTGAATAAAATATTTTTGATTTTTGGTACTCACGACATAAGAGAATCCTCATGTGGGTTTATGTGTGATGAATGCCTTACTATTAATCTTTTAAATTTCGTGCGACGAAATTAACGATCTCCTTAACATAATTTCATACTGTACACGCAGGTTGAGTCGAGTTACCTTACATACCATAAAGTTCATGATAATATCATTATTTCCTACTCTCATGATCGTATAACTGAGTTATTATTATTATTTCCATTTATATCGGTATTATAATATCGAAAGACATTCGCAGTATTTCACTTCTTAAACCGCAACGCATTGCTAAGGTTTAATCTTCTGCAATCGACTGTCCTTTTCTCACATATACAATTTTAGCAACGTCAGAAAGAGATGGTAGCTAGCATGCTAACGTAAAACGCAAGTCCAAAGCAAATAGCGCCATCGATAAATCTCATCATAAGGATCGCTTCCTGAATTGAAATCACGCGATTATACGCCGTATGCACTAGGTATTAACGGTGATAATCGTATATTATCACACTCGATGTAATAGCCCGATGTACCGTAATGAAGGGGACATAATATCAACTAGTGGTAGTGATGTAACAATTTGTATCTAGAATTTATGATTTTCGGATTTTGATCTGAACCGCTCAAGACTTATGGACTAGTCCATAAGTTGTGTTGTAAGAGTACTTTTAAGATAATATTGGTACCTACGCATACTCATAATGTTGGTTTTTGATTATTATAAAAGACACCACTTAATGGTCAGTGGTCACCATGAAAGAAGGAGACAATAAGAAGTGGCACGTGGGCAAATTGACTAATTGACTAATTGACAGTATGTTCAGCTTACCCTACTTAATGTCAGTGCTTGCCCGAAATTTAAATACGTATATTTTGTATTGCGGGTAGTAAAATTTTTGTGAAACTTCTTAAACGTGCCTCGTTCATTGCTGACAACAGACAATAAAAATGTCTGTTTCTTAGAGGTAAGAATACGATTAGGTACTGACTTCTATGTGTTTGTTTAGCTACAGCTGCAGCTTCCCATATTAATCGGCTTCAATGTCACTTCCTTCTTTTTTTCCGTGGTGGTCCGTGGTAGTAAATGGATATCTGCGATTACCCCCAGATAAGATCAATACCTAAGTGAGGTCTGCAGGTACGATGTTACTCTTGAGGATTATTTGGAGCGCCTATGATAAGTATTCAATCCAGAACACATCAGCGCTTAATGTTGCTGTTATAAAGCAGAAATAGGTGTGGCAGAGATGCAGCTGGAATCGAAATACAAAGGATTTTACCTCCTTTAATGGTTTAAATTGTGCAGATATAATTCCCCGAAGAATAATACTACCACAAGCATTATGCAGATTCAAAACGCCCTTAGTCATCGATATTTGAAATAACATCAAGAATTATTCGCTACATTTATCATTTCGGCTCAGATTCGGATATTATTTATTTAAGATACGAAGATAAATACTCGTACGTAGAAGACATGAAAAGAACATAGTACATAAGTTTGTTATTTCAGATTTCGGATCTCATCGGTTACGGTTACCCATCCCTAATGTGAACATAATTATAGTGTGTAAACGTGGTGTAACCTATGAGTAAATATAGGGATGGTTCACATAACTACCACTAATGATACTTGATTCATCGATAGACAAACAATTACTTTGAATTGTAAAGGACTTAAAATTTGGAGTGGTTTAACGATTTTTTTAGCTAGCTAAGTTCAGCGGTTTCATTTACTGTACTTAGCTACTTAGTCAAATGTAATCTATGACGTGTTCTCGATGATGCTGCTTTCCGTCGTATATTTTAAATGGATTCTGTCGTTTTAGAGTTTATCAATTACAATGTTTCAGTGAATGAATAAATAAATAAATACTTGCCATTAGAATAGATTCAATGATATTACGTCAATTTTAAAGTAATTGCAACTTCACAGTTGGTATTTTTATACCATAGTCCATATAAGTTCTCTGCTGGACACTGGCCTACCAAGAAATATTCCCGGAGCACTATGACATGGGGTTCTTCAAAAAACCTGCAAAAAGAGCTCTCATTAAAGGCCGGCGATGCATTGACAATTCCTCTGGTGTTGCAAATGTCCATCGTCAGGTTAAAAATATATAAAAAAATAAAACCTTCATGATATTTTGAAATAGTTATATAGGGTCATTTTATACGAATAAGAATACCCGCAAACTGCAGACCGTTATCGGCCGATAGTTGGGTCGTTTTCTTCCAACTATCGGCCAACTATCGACCGATAACAAGTCTTCAGTTTGCGGGTAGTCTTAAAATACCTACCGTTACCTTACAAAGTACAAAATACTAATAAGAGAATTCCTCTTATAGGATTATATGTTCATGATTAATAGATGTTGTAAAAATTTGCTCTCCTGAAGGAACTATTAAATATACGACTTTCATGCAAAATACACCTTCGAGGCCTATTCTTTCAACATTTCTAACTTAAGAATGTTTTATGTAGCCCTTATGACTTATTTTCAAGACTTTAATAACAATAGCAAAACATTAAGGCGTTTTGGGAGGAGAGGAGGTAAACTCAAGAGTCCACAGATTTTTTTAAAAAGAAGTAGCGAACGAAAATTCTGGACTGCATTTTTGATTGCCAGTGGTCTGGTGGTCAGTGGCCACTGCTAATGTTCACATATGATCGGTAATTATATAGTTTGGTTACATTTTCCAAACAAAGGGATGTTTTTCAACGTGAAGTTGTTCATTAAAGCATAACAAGTGTTATTCCGTCAGGGGAGGCTGACATTTCCCATATATTCAATGAGTTATGGGATCTGAAGTTTCTGTAAATGTTCCAGAAAATTTCGAATATTTCGACTCGACAACAGTGCTCTACAGTATTGTTATTATGTAGACGTAGGTAAGTTGAATGATGATGGTGCCTCCGGAGTCGAACCAGAAAAGGTTCTACCATCTTTTAAGTAATAATTTAAAATTAATGTCATTAAACATAACCGACTACATATTGTTACATCATTTAAAATGCAAACGGCATTAAAAAAGGTACCTATAGAGGCAGAAAATATTACGTCAAATTTTCATATAGGATTTTACAAACTGTGTTTGATAATGATGACAGACCGAGGCAGCGTGTACCAACCGAGCAATCGTCAAAGGATTTTGTTCCTTCATTTGTGGGAATAGGGGCGTGAATTGTTTGATCAGTTCTCGTAAATAAAGATATATTTTATTTGAAACGGTACAAAAGGTTTCCTTTGTTGATTCGAGGAATTGTTTGAACGGAAACCACGTTCGTGTTTGTACCTTGTCTTACCGATAGCGATGAGCGGTAAGCGATAGATTTATCAATGAGGCGATCGCCTTAGTCTTCAAGAATGTCAACGCATCTTTAATTGCAGCATTTGTTTAATAATTAATACAAGATATTAAAACTACAATATAACATAATTATTAACTAAGTAAATATATAACTAACTAATACTAATACACAGTTAGTTACAGATGTCTATGGCCGTTAGTGACCTATCATTGGGTGGACTGCAGGCTCGTTTTCTATCATTCTTATAAAAGACTTAGAGGTTAATATTATTGGTATAGGTTAACTGAAATCCATTAAAAGTAATGATTTGCTGCAATGTAAAAACTTAACGTAGCAGAACCATTCGGAAGCACCTGGTAGACTTTCACACCTACTTCTGTCCTATAACCGTAGTTTCAAATGTTGTCCTATTCTGGATTAAGTGCGTGGTACGTAAGGGTACATATTATATAAGCCGTACCAACATAGTCTTCTATTTCTCAGCTTTAATTCTGAGGTTGTTGACTAAGGTCCACGTGCGGAAAAGTCCACTTACATTCAGATAGACTACATGCTCATTTCCACTTTTTAAAGTTCTGTCACATCGAAGAACATTAACAAAATCCATAATGAATCCTCTTTTTCATAAAATAAAATGTAATGCGTTAATTTGGTGTTATTTTCAGATGAAAAGCGCTTATGGTGGAAGGATTACAGCGAAAATTTGAGGTAAGGCTTTCTTTTTGATATTCTTTTGTGGGAAAAATATTTTCATGTACCGCAATGAAATCTCCTTTACTCAATCGCGGTTGATATGATTATTATTTTTGCTAAATTCCCTGTTATGTTTATTTTTTTCGTCCTTAAATTCTAATTTGTTTAATATTGCTTTTACTATGCTTTTACTAGACTCATAATAAGGTCATATTACTCACAAGTTCTCGCCTACACCCTTTTTGAATTTTACGAAAATGTCTGGATGATTTTTAAAAATATCTTGTGCCTACTCCTCTCAGAAATTATTTCTTTATGTTTATGCCTAGATTAATACTACTATTGTAGACCAATAGGTTAATTTGTGCATATTTATCAAACGAGTTTTTTTACGAAGAACATCCTATTAGTAATACCAATAAATTTTCTTCCATTATCAATCCGTCCATAACCTTTACAAAATAAGACGAATAACATAAAAATACTTATGATATATGTGATATGTGAGATATGTGATTATGTTTGTTTACCCTCAGATCTTAGAAGCTTTATATAAGCCAATACTTTTTGCCAATACCTCAAGATCTTATCTTTTATGAAAATTACTTTTATTTGTAGATTATTATCTGGTTGCTTACCATAGGTATAAGACTTTTTCATCTTCTTCAGTAATGTCTGATTTCGAAAGACTTTGTCCTACTTATTTTGGATAATCAATAGCTTTAGCATTATGAAGATATATTATTATGTATATTACTCATAGTATTTATTTTCATAGCCTTTAACTTATTAAAAGCGAAGTTCTAATTTCCTTCTGGATATATCTTCTTATCTTTAAAGTACACTCCACTTTCCCTCTTCATTTCAAGTTGTTTTTTTAAACGATCATTAACAAGACTTTTTTCTTTATCTTAAGCGCTTTAACACTTTTTTTAACTTACGTCAGTAGCCACGTGTGCATCATTGACGTCATCTCAAGCAACGTGTGAATGTACAAAAACTAAATTGTCTCAAGTGTTGCGCCAAGTTTTTGTCCTTTACATCTCGCTTAGGGAAAGTATTCATTTTGCGTTTTTTGTCTCTTTCATTTATAGTACACAACAATTACAAAAAAGATAGGTATGGGTAATAAACGGGTATTTTAATGAGTCCTTAATTTTATTTCTATCTGTATTATAGGGCCTACTTAGGGGCCCTTCTAATGTTCATACCAATTTGAAAGGCGATAGAACCCTTTGCCGGTCTACTGGTATTTCTACCTTATAAAAAAATTTCAAAAGCCAACTGTTTTTTTAAGGGTTTGCTAAGTGTACACTTAATCAAGTTTTTTAATTGTAGAATCGCTTCCTTAGCCGAGAGTAGAATAGAATACTATATTTGTATAGTACAGTTTCACATTCGATGTTACAAATGTATGATCTCTTATTCTGCTAATAATGTGATAGCATGCAAGTATTCTCCATATGCGCGCATAGCCCCGCGGATTGCGTAGACCTTACCCGGTCTACAAAGTTCAGCAACTTCGAGCGTGGTCGGTATGAAAACATCGACACGGTTTGGCCACTAACCCGTATCCCCTCCACCAACACGCATTGGAGCAGCGTGCTGGAGTACGCTCCAAGCCTCTCTCAGGTGTGGGAGAAGACCAGTGCCTAGCTGCGGGACACAAAAAGAGATGCAGCAAAGAAAGCATTTATCATAAAATAATATATGGACACAAAATTATCAATTAAAAAGTCATTTTAATTATAAAAATCGAATAGAATTAAAATAAACCGTTGAATTTAAACAAACTTCTAAACCTTGGAGTTATTACATTATAGTCACTTTTCACCATCAGGCGGAAAGCACGCTTGTTTGTCACTTCAATTTCATGAAGAAAAATTATTATTGTCTCAAGTGTCCCTTGAAGTTTTTATCTCACTCGAACCACTTCGGGAAAGTACTTACTTCTCTTTTTCCTTTCAATCCATTAACCTTTGTCGTCTTGGCGTTTCTGGCTCTGTTTCATTGAATTTTTCATTGGCAAGCTCCCTTAAGAATGCCAAAGTCGTCGCGAATTTTGAGAGATTTTAATCTTACCAATTTGGTGTATGTAGAACATTTACCATGTTTATTACATGTGTTTTGAATATGCTATGTTTAAACAGAGTGTTTTAAACTTGTTGACGTAATTTTAGTTTTACGTGATCCTGATTCGCCGAAACCCTTTTTATGTTCCATGGCTGGCCACGGGTCTGCTTCCACAACTCACAGAGGCCGGAGCGTACTCCACCACGCTGCTCCAATGCGTGTTGGTGGACGGGATACGGGTTAGTGGCCAACCCGTGTTCAATGTTTTCAAACCGCCCATAAGACCTCCGACATGTTTAACGACTGCTATCCAATGATAACAACAGGGCCCACAGCTTAACGTGCACTACAAAGCACGGAAACGCGCTTGAAATTTTTGCCACTAGCGGTCACCCATCCATCTACCGACCACGCCCGACGTTCCTTAACTTTGTCCATGACACGCACGAAAGAAAAAATGCTGCTGTGGGGCTATTAAAAAGCGTTATTATGTATCGAATTCTATGTGTAGGTTCCCCACAATATTTATGACATTATAATAATTGTAGGCTTTAAAAAATAATAGTTCTCTAGTCAATAATTTGAAAAAATGTGAGCTAGACTTTAAATTTGCTTGTATTTGGTTTTACGCGTTATTTTAATAGCAGACAATTAATATAGGCATGCTTCATAATAATTTTCTCTTTAAATATTAAAGTTACAATTATAGTTAATAACAGCTAGACCAAGTGTTATTTTCTTAAGGTGTTTAAACATAAGTAGTAGAAAGTCATTCCATTTTTTATACTGATCACTATGGGTTAAAGTTATCTTCAACCCGTTTAGAAGCAGTCTCCATACCGATCTGGCTCGCAGTGGGTCCAGAGTGCGATCCCCGGCTAGACATATGTCTGGATATGGAACTTAGATTTCTATTCCAGGTCTAGGTGTTTGTGTATTCGTCTTTAAGTGTCAATGGCGCCCACGACACAGGAGAAAATTCTACTTGATCCTGCCTCTTCTCTTAATTTCTAAGCCCAAGCCAAAACACAGGATGTCAAATAATAAACTAGTAAACACTTTTACTAAATAAAACAATATACAGAAACAACAAATAAATAGTCCCCAACGTGAGATTAATAAACCTATAGTAGAGAAAGCAGAATGCAATACGGTCTAGCACTATACGGATAAAAGTGAATTTACTTATGTATATAGAATAATCCCATTAAAAACTTTCCTCTTAAATGCAACGTTTCCCGGTTGGGAAGTTTCCGTATTCCCGGCTTAAGGGTCATTTCAACTTACAATTTCGAAGCTAAGTTGGGTGAAAGATTTTTTTTATTTAAGTAATGTGGATGTTAACTGTCATTAATACTTTAAACCTCGTTTGTAATTAATTAAGTAGTTGTAATAATGTATTTCTATCAAAATACAATTTTCTGTTGGAATTTGATTTTTTTTACTTAAAGTTCCTACTAGGATATCGCCATTATAGAATAGAAAATGAAATTTATATGAGTTTTTGTCGTGAAACAAATTGAAAATGATTTTACATATCTCGTCATTCCTCCGTTTAATTTAGACACAGAATTAATAGAGAAAAAAATAAAATTAATTCAATACCTGACCTAGAATCGAACCCAGGACTTATCGTGCCATCCCGGTATAATAACAACACGGAACCTTAATATCGTGCAAACTATAAATTTAAAAAAGTAAGCGTTAGCTTGTTTGCGTGTCATCTACAAAAATAGTATAAGTTACAAAATTAGATAACGTAAATTGAACAGCCCAAGCAGTACAGAAATAAATAAAACAAGGGGAGTTATTTTAGTAGTAAGTTAATCACCCCGCGTAATTAGTCCGGTACTACTGATAAATGTTTGGGAAGTTCATAGGAACTGCAGTAGTAATTAATCATGCTGGGAGATTAAGAATAATTGTAATTTATTAAGTGGTGTTCAATGTTAGTTATATTTGTCTGAATGTTTTAAACTGGATGTATGAAACAGCTTTATAGCTAACTAGTTTTTGCCCGTGACTTCGCTCACGTTAATTTGTTAATATGATAGTTAGGCGTCAGGTATAATGCAAAAACAATTCCTTCCTACTATGTTTTATAATGTTCATTTCTAATGTTCTCTGTATCGTTGTTTGACATTATTTAATAATCTGACATTTTAATTGGAATTGGATTGTTATTATTTATAATAATTTAACTAATAAATTGATTTAATTTATTACTTAATTTAGTTATGTGATTTAATTTAATATTGTGATTTAATTTTTTTTTTTGATTAATATATAAAAAATATATAATATGTCCGTGGACTTCAGTTTGGCAGTTTTGGCAGTTTGGCTTCATTTACTATCAGGTGGACGTGCTTGCTATATCCTTATTTAAAAACAACTGTTTTTCTATTAAAAATCAAAAGGTACTAAATTTATTTTAATAAAACCTTAACCAATATCATATATCAAGAATAGTATTTCCGTAAGTCATCCTTAAACGATATTCGTACGTGCGTATCCTCAAGCATCATGTTACATTCATCTTACACGCTAAAAGAAAATGCCGGCTTTTTGTGCCTTGTACTATTTTTACCTCGAAAAGGTGGTACTTCGGATGTATGTATTATTTATAATACACTAGCGACCCCGGCTTCGCTCGGGTGCAATGCTGATGCTAAATATACTACAAAATAAACTGATGTTATTATACATATAAACCTTCCTCTTCAATCACTCTGTCTTTAAAAAAAACGCATCAAAATCCGTTGCGTAGTTTTAAAGATTTAAGCATACATTGGGATATAAGGACAGAAAAAGCGACTTTGTTTTATACTATGTAACGATATTGAGATAGCAAATGAGCATAAGAGCAGTGATAGCCTAATGGTTGAAACTTGGCGTCAATCGGGAGGGCCGAGGTTCAAATCCCATTCACTTCAGATGTACATATGTGCGTATTAGAGTAACAACTTAAGTAGGTATATCTACAACAATTAACTAACATATAAAACTAAAACTAAAAATTACAACTAAAGAAAATATTATAAATAAAATAAAGCTTCTAAAATAGCCGCGTCAGGATTGGTTCCCAAAACGCTGGCGGCGTTTCCTTGTTGTATAGCAAGGGTTAACCTTTGAGCGAAATTGCCGCCAGCCCTTTGGTCTCCGGAAGCGAGAACCAGCTTCGTCGACATATCTGACATGAATTTCTTTATGTCAC
>DWPV01001127.1:0-22368 GCA_018251915.1 Urbanus proteus proteus | reverse complement strand
CCTACAATGTACCTACTTTTATACGTACGGCCTCATTGTGTGAATGAGCGCGAGCGAAGCCGCGGGTTAATACTAGTCAGAAATAAATCTACCTTATCTATGAAAATGTCAAATTACAATCTACCTGTCTCTTTCCTACATCCGTCATTAGTTAGTGACAGATAAAGATAAAGCACAGAACGTTGTCCCGCACCTAAATCTGACAAAGGACAGTACGTGACCAGAATGTCCCGGTCAGAAGCAGTCCATATCATAATCACAAGGTAAGAACGAAGGATGAATTTTAAATTAATACTTTTATTCTCAAAGGAAGACCGCAAAACAACTGAGTTGAAATGTTTCGGCTACTGTTGTTATTATATTTCATTCGATTCGTTACATTATAAAGAGGAATGTAATTTAGAAAGTTGTGGATTTTTTATAAATTATTAAGATGTTTCATGAAATACTCAATTGTATATGGCAATTAGACTTTTTTTACTTTATGAGAATCCAGCTATTTTATTTAAGCTCTCTCAAAATTCAGGGTTTGTTATGTTGGAAAATTTTAACTAGCTTCAAGCTCCTACTTCAGATTGGTTAGTTTAGGTTAGATTAGTTGAGAAAGTAGATATCGAAGTTAAGCTTGATCAGAGATGTGTTCCATCCCTGAGGCCTAATTAAAAAGATTCTTATTAATCGTAAGTCCCCGTCACCAACAAAAGTAGAATAAAGTAGCGTTATATTATTAATCAAAAGATTAGTAGTGTGTTTTAATATGTTATACGTACATAAAATTTACTGTCAGTTTATGTGTGTTCAAACATTAAAAGAACATAATATTCCGTGCCAATAAATTATTACAACATCGGCCGTAGGAAACAAAACAAATAAAAAATCGATAGTCACTAGGGCCCTTGAGCTACTGGGCAGCTTGTCAAACACTCGTAAATTCTTCAGTTTTTGTTCTAACCAAGCTTCTTATACTGGGTAATAAAGTTTGAAAAACATACGTCTCATTGTTGGCTCAAAAAACATTGTTCAACGGCAAGTGCAGTAAATCGTTAAAATATACCACCTTTTGTTCCACTTTTTGCGCTACAAAGTTATCTTGCAAAACGCATTCCTTTATGCAACTGTTATCAATCTTTTCCTCAACAAACAAGGCAGCGAAATTTATAGCAAGTTGTTCGAGAAACGAGGTTAAGTCTGAGTTGGAGTTGCTTTAGGAAGCTTCATAAGAATAACTTAAATCAGCGAATACTTGGGAAAAACTTGCGTATCTACTTTGGATGAGCGAAATAGAGTTTGGAATGCTACTTTGCTTTGTATCGTAACAAAAGGCGTATTTTTATTCTGTTGGAGTTCAAGTCATAGATTCGTATTATTATTTAGTTTTCATAGAGGTAGCTTAACAGAACTGAAGTGTTTTGAGTCTCTTACTTTGTTTCTTTGGTAAACAATCGGCTCTTATTAATTTAAGTACCTACTTACTGTGTCATATATACCGAACCCATTACCTCAACCGTTCAAATATTATCAGGAATGATGTAAAAAAGATACATTTTACAAAACATTATTCATCTGAAAGCATTATTCATTGGATAAAAATAAAACATGTTTTATTAACATTTTAATTTTAATAGTTATTTGTTTTGAAACATGTATAATTATCTTTCCTTACATAAAAATACGGAGATAAAATATCTCAAAAAATATGTCTCTCGTTTATAGGGCAAAACTTTCAATTAATTTTAATTGGACCCTCACTTAAGAAACAAGTTACATCATAAATTAGATTAGATTACCTCAAAATATTTAGTAATATACCAGAAATTCGTACATAACCCCTTCAAACTCTTACAAAATAAATGCTATTTTTAAAGCGCAAATTGAATGAACAATGAACGAATGAGTGGCAGTTGAAATCTAACTAAACATTACGTAGTTACGAAACGGTTCATCACGTTTCCATTCATTAGTTAGTAATTTTTAATATCAGCTTGCACAATAGGCAATGCTTCATTAAATTGTCACTCATACTAAAAGCTAAGGCCGTCAGTAGCGGCTTACATAATAATTAGAATTTTGCAAGCGATTTTTAGCTTCTCTGGCGTAAGTGCGATATACTCCGTATCTAGAGAATCATCTTATATTGGCTTCCCACGGCCCATGATTCTGCGAGTCTATACATGGATAGTAGGTTATTACTATGCATATTACTATCATGCATTCATGCGTGCATGCGTAAAAATACATGCATTCATGCCTGCATGTCGGTCTGTTAATCTTGATTCCAAAATATAAAATAAGTAGTTGCAAAGCACCTATGTAGAGACCGACTTGCGCAGGATACAACACTTTGACTGGCGGTAGGAAACTTATTTGCACTACCGCGCTCTTTCCACTAATGTTCGGCCTGGTTTGTATTCTTCCGTGACATGAACTAAGAGAAGCCTGGACTCCCTACTAAGTGTTGCTTTAACTAGTAAATATCATTAAAATTAATCAAATACGTAAAATACGTTTAATGTTGCACTTTATACGATATAATGTTAGACAAAAAATAATGAGCGTTATAATAACAGTTAATTATGCTTGAAATAATCAAATTAGATTTAAATATCTCAAAACTGGGAAGTAATTTACTAACGTGTAGACCATGAACGTAAGCAATGAAAAACTATGATATTGCCTTGGAAGTAGGTATACGAACTTAAAATATCATTTACGTAATGAACCTGCTTCTCTGTCTGAATTACGAAGTAAATTATAATTAAACCACCAGTATTATCTATACTATTTATCAGTTCATGTATTCTTACGAAGAATCATGTTGTTAAAAATTAATCCGGTAGGTACAAAGTTCTTAAACTTAGTAAATATAATTTTATCAATAATTAGTTAGAAAAAGTAGAAAAATATATTAGATAAATAATTATTTATCTGCTATCCAATAAGTTATCGGATAACGAGTGGTAAAGTATAATGATTTATATGTATCTACTATTCAACAATATTAATTATTAATTATTAAAGCCACAACATTATGATAGTACTTTATAAATCGTACAACTTAGTCTACAATAAACAAAATATTTAGAACGTATACGTTGCTACATAATCGTTTATACAAATTTCAATTTTAATTAAATTTTAAAATCATTGACTTCATTTCTCAAAACAGCTATCTTCAAAATGTATCACAATCAAATGTATGTATGTATGTAAGTGACGATAAAAATAACAATGTGTTTTATGTTATTACAGATAACTGAAATTTAATTTGATATAAATTAATATGAATTAAATAAATATAAACATTGTACGAGGGTTATAAAAACATGAACCGAATTGATAATAATTTTCATATCTCATTTTAAACAGTGATAATAATGTTCTACTCATTTATGTTTACTCTACTAACAATAACGTTATCGCATTATTGCATAAATATAATAATTAATATTTTTGTTAAATAGATATAGGATAGGAATTAAAAATAAAAAGTCAAAAATATGTATATCAGCAATACAAGACTTTAATCGTTATAAAATAATTTATCATAAACCTGCCAACACATTGAGATAAATATTTCATCAAGAAAACTATGAAGTTTTAAAACGTTTAAGTAATTGTAAGTGCTTCATAGATTTATGACATCGGCTCAGAAGTATCAATGTAATTATTATGTCATCAAAATAAATTACACTTGCAAGTATTAAATCGACACAACAATTTCTACAATTACTTAAAAATATTTTGTATTTCAATTTATATGAAAAGATCTAGATATATTGTAATTTTTCAGTCCACCTGGCCACTGGTACGTGGCAACTGCCGCCCATGGACAGTTGTAATCAACGCCAGATAAGAACAGAGTCTTACTTGAGATTGATCACAAATGTCTTACTACCCTGAGGACTAAATTAAAACGCCTGAAATAAGTAATTAAATATTTTTCCCTTACCACACTTTTATAGATGTGGTTAAATGGTATTTTTCCAACAAGAAAATAAAATAGGCCAACGGATGAGGTAAAATTTCGTCAAGAGCGAAAAAGAGAATTGATTAAACGCCAACTTTCGGCGTTACTGAAGACAATGGCGTAACCCTTCGCCATCTTCTACCGGAAATTCAACGTCCCGCTGAAACATAAAGACAATCATCACGGACTTGTTCTATTTAAAGCCAGTAACGAGCAAAGTTTCCCTATTTCTGACGATAGATAATTAGGGGTAGCAACAGCGATAGATTAAGGTTTAACTTTGCTGCACATTCGCTCAAAATGACAAATTTCTATACGAGCAAATGCTATACAACTATTCTATCGATTCAGTTACGTAACAGTGTTATATTTTGTACATAAGTGTAGTATACCTATTAAAAGTGGACTAACAAAGGCCAGCATTTGTTAATTGGCAGAGGTAGAAACAATTTATTACGAGATCTCAAAGATTATGGAAGAATAGCTACAAGTACTGCCTCACATAAAACTGCATTATTTCTTATATCTCAATTATACTTTAATTTTTTCTGACTTGCGTAAAATCTACAAGAAGTTCTCATCCACCATCGTCAAATTCATAATATATAATGTTTTTATCAAGTTTCTCCTGCTTAGGTATTTCTTCTTATAGCTTACCCGTCCGTAGTGGCACAAGTCGGTCAATGTCCCGCTTCAACATAAGACAATCATTAATTTTCCTTTGTCATAACCGCATCTCGGTGTCGACACGGCGGTTCTTTAAAGACGTTTCTGAATTAAAACAGACATTCTCAGCATTCAAGTTGAAAACTCGGCCGGTAATAAAAAACCCAAATATTAGACCGTGATAACGAGCTTACGGCCAAAAGATGGAAGATGGGAATAATTTTACGGCGTAAAAATGGGTCATATCGTGGACCCAGTTTAGAAGGTTTATTTGCCCATTGTCAACCTTTGTTTGAATTGAGACTTTTGTATGACATTACCTGGAAAGGAAGCAACGAAGTAATAAATTATGAAGTGTGGACAGGACACGCGGATACGACGTGTTGGCTTTATCTCCAACTCAAAGTAAATTATGAGTTAAACACACCTGTTTAAGATACGGGCATACGTCATCAAGGTGTAGCTTTTTTGAATCGATGTCATGCTTGGATGAAGGGTGTTTTATAAGACAAGGAATATCAAGTAGTTTCTTTTAACCCTTTTATTAAGCTGAATAACTTTACTGTTATTATTATAATGATCGTTTTTACTAACTTCATTTAATTAACATACGCTTCAAATAATTGTGGTGTATTTATTTCCTTGTTGAACTTATTCTGATTCTACCATATTTTTTTCGATATCAATTAACGATTTAATAAGTAACTTCTCATAACTAACAGAGATATATAACGAAGAGATTTGGCTTAATTTCTATTAGATTCTTAATTTTATTTTCATTATCATAAATTCTTCCAGTTTCAAGCTTCTAAACGAGGGGAATTTATGTCGCAATGAATACAACCCGTGAACGCATAAATTACAAAATTAATGAACAGTTTTATTTGCTTAATTGAACCATCTCTTTAGTTTAACTGAAAATGTGTTTAAGGCTAGCGTCCACACTATGCAACCTTAAATTCTGTTCTACTATTAAACTTTTTTGCATTAAGCAACTGGCAATTATCTTCATATATCTTTTTTACATATTGTTCTTTATATTTGTGTTACAGCTACACCTTAGAACTATGTGAGAATTCATCGTCTAAGAGTCTCTCCCAACCAGTGTCTGACCCGTCAAAGAATGCAGTAGCGCTGGCAATGCTAATATAAGACAAAAATGGTGACACCATTGTGACTCCGAAGTCGGACGAATGATACCGTCAAAACCTCACATAGAAAATGAGAATCTAGTGTTTATTCTTTCATTTTAATAAATATTATATGATATTATTTTATTTACAAACCTATAAATTTTATTGTACTAGCGACAAAAAATATATTATATTATCAATTAAGTATCATCCGTTTTGTTTTTTATTAAAATACATCATAAGTATTTCAGCAAAACAAACTTTTCACAACACATTTCCCGTGTGCATACCGCCTAAACTAAAAGCGTCTTATTTAACGACATTGTTGTCGCGAAAACATTGTTTTTTGGACAACATTTTCTGGTAGTTTGCTCTTAATTACTATAATATCATTCGCACTGCCTGAGAGCATCTATTATTCCGTTCACGCTTTGTTAAACACCTTAAATGGTAACATTATTTTACTGTCTAATTCTCATTGTGCAAAATTTTATTTAGTTCATCATGAGATCGCATTCTTCATAAAATTATCCCAGAACATACTAGATCGTATTCATGACGATTTTATGACCGTATATTAAGATTTTATCAAATCTTTTCAAAACATAAGAAACAAATATAAATTTCGGATTAGACAAATTTTATTAGAAACTTGATGTGATACTGGTGGCGCCATCTGTTATCGAACAGTGTAACGTCACATCAATTTTTTTACGTAGAATGGGAAAAAGCTAGTGCTTTTGCCTACCATATTATATTCCATTTTCAACATATAAGCATGTGCCAAGTGTGCTTTAGACATAAATTATAATCGAGCTAGAAATATCTCACAAATATTTAGTTTTACAAATAAAACCTTTTAGAGGACTTCGCTAAAAGAAATCCGTTAAATTAATTTACTGGAGCTGCCTATAAATAAATATTAAATAACAAATAGATAAGTAATTCGTAATAACTGCTATAAATTTTGAGCAATTCTAATCAACAAATAATAAAATATTTGCAGGTGGTAGAACTCTACGTGATTCGACTCCGGTAGCACTATAGGTTCACCTTTTATTGCTAAATAACTTCATTGCTAGACGCTGCTATGTTTTACTATGGTTATGTAAGGAGACACAAGTCAAAACTCAAAGTTGGCAATGGAAGTGTAGCCAAATTTAAGTAAACCTATAGCCATGTATATCTAGGTTTGATTATATTATTACTAGCTTTTGCCCGCAGCTTTGCACGCGTTAAATTACATAGTCGTATAAACCTTACTCTTCAATCGCTATATTTAGAAAAAAAACCTTAGAATGAAAATTCGTTGCATAGTTTTAAAGATTATGCTTAGGCATACTTAGGGACAGAATGCGGAAAGCGACTTTGTTTTATACTATGTAGTGATATGTCCATGGATGACTGTGGTCACTGAACATCAGATAAGCTGCGTTTATTTGCTAGTCATTTTTATAACAGTATAATTATTTAAATATGAATTATTGTTTATGTGTGCAACATGTACACTCAGCTTTATTCGAGTGTGCAGTGCGTGCGGGTGAAATGACACGCCTTACGACACATTAATGAACGCTTGTGTCGGTCGCAGGGAAAGCTCGAACATTTCCCTTAATTGTATTTTAATTTTCATTCCCCGGTGCCTCCCAGCTTCTGTTTGCTTTGTGTAATTGTCCAAATTTGCATAATACGCGATAATTAGGCCCACTTTTACGTTAACAATATACGGTGTTAGAATTTTTTATCTTAGATCAACCATTGTTCAATTGAAGACAGACATAAATCAAATGTCCAACAAAAGATTACCAAACTTGTTTGATTTGGAGATAAAACACCTAATTGTAATGTGTCGACGTATTTAAAAAAATCTTATCTTTTGAAGAAAATAGAGACAAGAAAAATCCCACATTGAACATTAATTAAGTTATTAGTACCATTCATTATCAAAGCTGTACCAAATGCATTATGAACTCAAAGTTCTATATCTGTTCGTTACGTGTCCCGTTAAAAATGCGATGAACAAACAAAGATAAATACATATTTATTGCTTGAACTTAAATCAAGAATTTATTTTTTAACATGTTCTTGATCAGAGTTTACACCCAAATTATTCTGCGTATCAGATCGCTATTACAAATAGTACTCTATGAGGTTTTCAAAATAGATTACTTTATGATAACGTCTTAAGAGTTTACGACGTCAAGCATTAATCTTGCTTAAAATAACAAGTTTATCCAACCGAGGAAATATTCGAAACTTGCGAACTTGACGAGCATAGCGCCGGCTCTTGATTCAAAATAAACTACAATCAAGTTGCCACCCACGAAATTATCAACACAGTTTGTTTGCGGTTCTTGTGAGATATTAAAAACTATTTTTAGCGAACGGAAGACGTTTTGATTTAATATAACAGATGTTCTCATCCCGACTGGACACGCTCCGTCGCGAATCCTTTGAGTTTGTCACGGGGTTCTCAAAAGAAAACTGTCAACAAAGGATTGTTATTGCAAGTGTGCTCGAACTGTATAAACAAGTTTGACAAATTGAGCGTAGACCTCCGCTGACAAGGAAGAGGTTGTTTTGTTCCGTTTCGCTTTTGGATTAAGAACATCAAAGAACTTCAACTGTCTATCAGCGACTAAGATGCTTGGGGAATTATGAAAACATATTCGTTGACTCTGCGTTTCGTGGAACGCAATTCATGAAGTATTATGTGGACAGATGTTTTGAATTCTTTAACTAGACCATAATATCCTTAACTCGATGCAATGTCTCTATTACATTTTTTTTTCGAATCATATTCATTTGTTTTTCGAATCACATGGTTTATTGGATAGTATCACTTGTTCTAATGATAAAATATAATGACGTCCTATTTGCATGCGTATACGTTCTTCATAATATTCTCAAAGGTTTTTGAGGCACGAGAAAGAAATCCGTGCCTAACATTAGAATAGAAATCAAGAAGTACGAGGAAGTTCTCACCAACGAGGTATTTGCTCAAATAAAGAGAAATACTTATCTAAAAAGCACTACAAAACTAAAGATGTTGTTCACGACAACGACTAAAGTTTTCCCACTTTGACTTAGATTACTCAAGTGCTCTTGCTCCCACTTATGCTAAATTAAATAACTTGCAAGAAACGTTTACTAAAGTAGAAATGTGTCTTAATGACAATCTTCATACATCTAGAGGCAACTCGCAAGGACACTTCACACCTCAGTCCACGAATTCATTAACCTTAAAAGAGATTTTCACCTACTTCTCCGCACCGGCAATGCGGTAACCAAGTTTTCTCAGATTTTTTACACTTTGCAAAATCGATGAAGTTACATCATTACTGATTCCGGCTTCAATTTTGTATAACTAAGAACCAATTACTATTTTTGCTCGTTATTTTGATCAGACTAATAATTTACCTACCTTTCTTTATTTAACATATAAAAATAAATGTTTAGCAAAATATTGAATTCTTAGAGCAATATCATGAAAAATGAATATGCTGTACTTAAAAATACCAAATATTTCGGACTAATATCCTAATTAATACGTAATTGTTAAGACATAAAAAAGAGTAATGTGAAATACGACGAACATAAAAAATACAATACATTTAAGCAGTAGAGTCATTCGATTAAACTTTCAGATAAATTTCAAAATAAATTATGTAATGAGTTAAGTAAACGACGTAATTTGAAAGTTGAATTATTCAACAGTTCAACTAAGTAAGATATTTAAAAGGCAGTGTTCTGAATCAATGACAATCACCAAATTGTCGTAATAGCTTTTGTTTCAAAACAATAGACGAAGGAATTCGTGGGTTGCTTCGAAAAAACTTATCGTGTGAAAATCGGAACCGTCAGCAATCTAGGACGGACGAAGCATGTAATTTAATACTTTCTACCGACTTAAACGCTACATTCAAAGAAATAATTACACGCTTACTGCTTATCTGACGACTTATTTGACAGCTCAATATTCATTTGGCAAAACATTTACAATCTAATTCGAATAAGAACAAAAGGTAGAAGAAAACGTCGACAGAACAATCGGAGCAAGGAGCGTTCAAGATGTATATTTCGTGGGCTGTTTATGTAAATTAATTCATAATAAATATTTTGATTCCATGCTAACGAGTAGTTGAAGTCGGACGCCGCTCGTTCGACTCTCGTTAGGACTAAATATGGAGCCCCATTATCATAATTCCGTTATTTATTGCGAAACCCCTTATTATTTTGTATTAGTCGAGTACAATTTAAATCTTTATTTCCGCGTAAAACTTTTAATACAAGCTACTCGTTGAATCTTACCGCATTAAAAGATTTTATCTCTTAATTTACTTTGACATTTTAAATAATACTTAAAGGTTTCGGTTTGAGGTTTGCTTGACCCATACATGCTTACTGATAGGCAATACTGTCTACTTAACTCAACAAATTATAATTATAATCTGTATTGGAATTTATGGTAAGTATAATTTTAATACCTATAGAATGGAAAATAATATTCTTATTTGCACAATAGTAATAAAATAGATATTATACAAATATTGTTGGCCTAAATGCTTAATAACAATCTTTCAAGCAATCTTAGAGTAGTAATAAATGACAAAGATAACGTTGAAATGGAATAAATGTGTTGCGCTACACAATGGATGCACAATGAATGTCGTAGAATTTACAATACAACTACTTAGTTACTTTGTAAACTCACTCCATAAAATATAATATACATGTATATTACATCATATATATCATCGAAAAGCTATGAACGCTCTGAAATATTCAAGTGACATCTCATCTGTGTCTAATTCTGGTTACTCGAATAGAAGCAATCATATTATTTGCATTTTAATACCAAATACTTCTGAAATCAATTATTACACAACATAAACTAAAGTAACTATACTCACAATATAGTTAGTTAAGTTTATATTGTTAGTAGTAACAAGCATCTTTACTGCATGGTTCTATCTTCAATCATCATTGTTAAAGCCGCTCAGACTTCCAAATATGAAATACCGCAAGCATAACGCGTGCGTAAAACGAACGAGTGAATTTCCATTTACAAGGACACATACTTCAGCGGAATAATAAAGAAGCTATCGAAGCTTGGAATGAAATAATCTTTAAAAACTCCGCTACTGTAAATAAGGTACAACTAAATTATATTGAACTAACGAAATTGTCCATTGAATTTCATAAAGACGAAAGATACATTCGAATAAATATTAAGCTTTGTATATTTATTACACAGAAATTATTCTTAAGTCTTTCAAGTTTTTCAAGATCCTTTTATGTCTTCAATTATTTAAAACTAACTTAGCCCACGTCTCATAAGAATAATGAAGCTCCATCACAGTGAAATAATTACTTTCGTTTATCAAGAACATTTCCAAATTGTCTCTGACATTTAAATTATAAAGAATGTCTACTTCAACAAATAAATTTAAATCCAAAGGTATAAAGAGCGATAGTCAAAATAAACTATGAACTTTTAAAAGACAAAATAATCCCCAATTAGCTCTTACGAAACTAATATTATTCAAGAGATTCTCAAGTGCTTGCTTCTGGCGGGGCAAATATTTTTTTAACACTTCAAACTCAATAGTTTCTTTCACTCCTGCCCTAGTTAGCTTCTCTTATTGCTAATGATGAGAATGTAATAAGTATGTGATTCATTCACAAAAGAGCTTGAGTAATATCTCTTCCGTATCTATTTTGTACTATCGTATTTTAAGTCCACTAAAATAACATTTCAAGGTAATCCTAATGGAACATAATACTTTTTGAGGATTAATATGACATTCAGCTTTGTTCATGAACAAAGGTAAGTAAATTTCAGGAAAGTTCCTACTTTTTACGGTTTCATGACAAAGTTGAAAAAAATAGAACACTGTGTTAATTTTTTTGTCTTATTGCCTATTCGTATGCCTCAGAAATTGTAATTAAGTACTACTAGCACGAAATAATAATTCCTAATATGACAAAATCTATACAAATAAATAAAATTGAAGTCTCTGTTTATCTATCTGTTTGGCTAAGATAATCTCTTAAACGACTGGACCGATTTTGACGGGACTTTCACCGGAAGATAGCTGAAGGTCTAAGATGCGCGCGCTCCACGCGCATGCGCGTGTCGTCGCGGGAAAGCGGGATAATATTATGTTTAAATATTTATTCTTTTTTACTTTTAATACGCGGGATAAGCCGCAGGGATCAACTAGTGTTAAATAATTTGAAGATACTATTTAAAACAAAAGCACCAAAAATATAAAGATTGTCTCAGATTTTTTGCGTTCACAGTAAAATTGGTGGTAAACATACAAAGGGCTCCTAATATCACAAACTCCATATTGATCCGCAAGGCCGGGAGTTGCAATCAATCACACCACGCAAACATTGGACCCATTATATTGGACAAACACATCAGCTAGCCTCCAGCACGAACTTCAAACATTTCTTACCGGTTTGATGTCCGTTGGGCGAAAATATTATTATGAGGATTTCCGGGTGAGGCCCGAACTATGAGGTTAATAAATGTTTACGATTTCTGATTCCAATATTTTGTGAAAGGTACTCGTGGATACAGAGATTTTTATGCTTAAAAGTATTATAGTGAAATAAAAAAAATAATGAACTAAGGTATTCGTAACTTGAAGACGTTCTTATTGAAGACATACATAGTAGGGCTAGATAAGAGAAAACATAATTTCCGCCCATTAACAAAACCAGAAATGTGACCAAAATATTGACTAACAGCTTAAAAAATATTAATAGAATATCAATCGTCACAGAATTGGTTTTTCATTTTCTATGATTGTTTGTAAATATTCTTCTTATATATTATTAATGAACTTTAAGATTATTCTTCCAAAAGATTCAATGTTAAAATGTTGCTGTAAACAGTTTTCCTGACAGTAACTTTAATACCTGTCCCTGTAATGTTAGGTCTTAACACATTAACTTGGAGACGCCTACGCTATAGTAATCTTGGATGCAAATTGTGTACCCCAACGGTAATTATGAGGTCCGTAAAATAATTTTGACTCGTTATCTTGAATTTCACTCCATACCCTTCGGGCGTTGTCGAGAATAACCTAGAATACCTACGCATTAAGGATTTAGGGTTGGTGACTTAGGTTTTAAGTTATTCACTACATATTATAAAAGAAAGTCGCTTTCTGCTGTATTGTTAAATCTTTAAAACTACGCAATGGACTTTTGATGCAGTTTTTTATTGTGGAAGGTTGATATGTAATTTAACGCGTGCGAAGCTGCGGGCAAAAGCTAATTTATAATAAAAAAATTGTGTGATAATCATTCAACTTTACTTATAAACATGCAATGCAAATTAAAAGAGCAGTGTTAAGCGCAATGTTCTGATTTGAAGGAAATTATATGCCAAACACAGTTTCACGAGCTACCTTTTATTTTGTGTTCTGTAAACGATACCTGTATATGTATATTTATATGAGTATAAATTCCTTTCAATTGTAGTAGTAATGTATGGTATACTATACTATACTGTATGGTATGGTGTAATAAACCAATTCCAATTTTAAATATTGAATATTTGTAATATCTTTCACTCAAACAATAAAAAAGTATAACTATTAGTTATGAGAATACCATACAAAGAAATACAAGTTTCTAAATTTTTAAGCCTAAATATTCAAAACTATACCTACAAGGTACATCCCTGTACAGCAATGGAGACATCTGTATCGTCCAGCGTAATGATCTCGCGCGCTTATCTGCTATCTGAAGCAGTTTCTTATTCTGTACACGAAATGGTGTCCAGGTGGGCTAGCACAATGATGTGGTCATTTCGTTCTCCGTTCAAGTTGTTTAAAGTAAATAAATCTGTTCCACATTATATCTCAAAAAATCTCTCTTAAAAGACGGGTTTAGAAAACCGGTAACGGGAGCAAAAATATCCCTATCTTTCAGTCCATAGTCTTCCTGCCTCGGTTGAGCTTCAAACTTGCCACCAAGGACTAGTGAAGCTGAAAAGGTAACTAAGGCCAACATTTAGTACACATTTTGAAAAAAAAACACTTATATGCAGTAAGCATTGCTAAACAATTTCGAATGTTTTGATCCTTAAAGAATAATTTACTACTGTATTCTACTAAAGTATTTGTCGCTTCCTGAAATCTCAAATACGACCTCGCAAAATATAACGCAATTGACTTAGACTTAAGTTTTATCTCAAGATAAAATATAGACAAAATCTTGAAATTTTAAGAAAAAAAATTGGCTTATTAAACCCTCATCTAAATGAAAGATTATTTTTTAAGAAAATGAACTTCTGAAATTGGAACATCCGAGGAAACTTAAGTACTGTTTTTGCATATTTCATTAGGAACGTACTGCGAAAAAATTTGATACCTAAGAATATTATAGTAACAAAGCTCTTAGCAAGGTCTTGGAATAGCTTGCAGCGTGCAAAATTTATGATAAAAGGAATTTTTACTTAATGAAAAATTATAGGTGCTAAATTAAGAATCTTACATAATGGACTTAGGCAACATATAATGGTTAGTATCGTTATCGTTACTATGCGATAAAATAAAAAATGGAGAATGGACACAATAGACCTTAAAAGAGACCAAGTAAAACAAAATTCAAAAAAATTTAATACAAAAAATTTACATAAAATTTTGTTCGTAAAGAAGACGTATATCAGAAACCTTAAAATCCTCTCTTGTTGATACATACAAAGCATTTTAGCTAAACTCAATTTGTAAATAGCAAAATTATTTCGTCTATTCCCATCCGCAATAAATCACATCGACATTGGTTTACAATGTTTTTCCAAACATCAAAGACTTCCATTTGGGCTCCAATCTCGCTTTGTCTTACTCAAGCCATCTGTGGTTCCTGAGTAATTTCCCCAGCCAAATGCCTTTAAACGCTAACACTAAAACTGATCTTATACTACGTTTTATTTGCAAAATATTTATATATGTTTCCAAAATACCTTAAAATATGTATAGTTGACACAAAACTAAAATTTCATGGAAAAGATCCTAAAAAATAGCTTCAATAACAAAGTCAAAATAGACAGCCTTGAGAACTTATAAGTCATCTAGATCTAAAATTATACTTTCCAACAAATAAAATTAAAACTTTGATCTGATAGCTGTTCAAAAACTTGGTCATATTATCGATAAATGATTACAGAAAGCCGAATTCATGAAAATTGAATACCTACTTACTTATAATTGGATCTAGAAACTTTGGTTATGAAAGTAATCGTGTCAGTAGAGACATAGCAAAAACTGAACATTTCAATACTTACCAGAGGCAAATTACATACAATTTTTACAATTCGTAAACACTCGATCCCTCATACCAGTGCGCTAATATAAAGGGAATAAGGTACACATTATCTTTTAAGTTGATTCTGGCAGCAGCAAAAAGATTTGCGTAATAAATCACCAGGCAGAAGGATAAAAACGAAAGTATCCGTTCGGCTGGAAAATTTATTTCTTTCTCCCATATTTGACTGGTTCTTTTAAAACTTTTAATTATTTGCCGGATGCGGCCCGGCGTCCTTTTTTTCATGAGATCAATACCCCTTTCCGTACGAAACTCGTTAATAATATGGTCATTAAACGAAACATTTAATATAAATACCCGTGAGTTTTTATTATATCGTCGTGTGAGTTGAGTCTTACTTTCAACACTTTTAAACATAATTATTTTATATTATATGTATGTACCTATATAATTTTGTGCGTACTCTTAACGTGTAAATAAGTTAGTCAATGATTTCATGTTAATTTTATATAGTCTTTAAGCAATTTTTGAAAACCTTTTCTTTATAACAGGAAATGTCTTGGACAACTCGTGTCCTAAGTAAATTTGGACAACGGTACTTCCCAAGACAATATGACATTTGAAATAAAAGATCACCAACATTAAGTCGAACAATTTTGAGTTTATATAGTTAGTATTATTTAGAGACATACTTAAGACATTTAATCTAACTATTGAAATAAATATACAAAAACTTTTCAAGATAACTTACATATAGTAAAGCTTGCGCAGCACAAAAATTAATCATTACATCTCTAAATCACGCAATATAAAAAGACAACAGATCTAACAAACATGTAAATATATCTACAATACATATAATACGTACAATGAGTTAATAATAATTCAATTTTCTTATTTCTGTCTAATAAAAACTCAGTACTGATACACATCAAATAAAAAGCGGAAGGTACATGTCTTGTTTACGAAATAATTCAATATAATCTCATTTGTTTACCTGAAGAGGGGCGGAACTCATTTTTGTTTCAGGAGGAAAACAAGTAGCAATTTTTAGACATATCTTGTAATATGTATCAATTTTGTCTATTGATTTACTTTGTTTGGAGACGTCCAGGCATGTTTATTTTTGTGTACGTGACTGTGGGGTGAGATGTATATTGTATTGATATATTTGTTTACATGTTCTTTTTATCTTTAGCGAATTTATTACGCATTGCTTCCACCAATGGTTTAGAAGAGAACGTGATGTAACAAGTAGATTTTCGCATAATGTAGCGCTATTCACTGTGGATTAATTAGTACATCAAGATTAATGTCGTATGATAACTACTCGTATTTGCGTTAATCAACGATATTTTAAACTTAGAAGTATGGATATTAATCTTCCTTAATTCCTTAGGTTCAATATTTGTTTAAAAAGTTGATTGAGTAAGTATTAGAGAAAATTTCAATTGAAGCAAAAATTCAAAATGACTGAATGTTCCAAATATTTTGTTTGTTTCAAACTAATTAAAATAACAACTTGACTCGCACAGAAACTCAGTTACGCTACACTATTATTCGTTTAAAAACAAACAGAAAACCTTCGCAAAAATAACCATAAACTCTAAAGGTGCTTACACACGAGCTGGATCGTGTTACGTTCGTAATTGCTCGGACCTTAGCCGTTGAGCGAACGGCTAATTCAACGATTTACGCATCAACTAATCCGCAAATTGGTGGAGCTTTGTCGGCAGCAGGCCGTGTCTGCAACGCTTTGGGGCTCTGTTAATAAGCGTCAGCGATGCGGCAAGCGATCATATTGGGTTCAGTATATGAATATCCATTTATTACTCATGTATATCGCAGCACTCTGGCAGTGAATCGTGAACGATATGCCGGATTAAGCAACATCGGGTGTGATCGGACCATTATGATGGAGCGTGTGTAGTAAGTCATAAGTTATCACAAAATTAAATTAATCGTAAATATTTTTCTGCTTCATTATACTAATTTGTTACAGTTATTTGTATACTTTTAATAGAACTAACAATGCATCGGCCAACAATCTCGAGGATCAAGAGCGGTAGTGACTATTCAACCATTTACCAATAAATGAATTGTGAACTCAATTGTCACATAGATTACAATTATCTTCCCGGAGCGCTATAACATAGGTTTTTTCAAAAAAGGTGCAAAAAGAGCTCTCTTCCAAAACCGGCGATGCATTGGCGACTCCTCTGGTGATGCAAATGTTCATAGGCGACGGTGGCCTTCCATCAGGTGGCCCGTCAGACTTATTGCAGGGTATAAACTATAAAAAAGTGACAACTTACTTCTCTCTCCGCTCACTACCCGCTCTTCCACCCAAACCCGACCCTAAACTTGCCAGACGGAGCGAGCAAAACAAAAGCAATATGATTTTGTGTACAGTTTTGTGTACGACATTTTAATTACTTTGTACGCGGGGTTCGGGCCTCCTTGAGCCCTAAATGAAAACTATTCGGCTTTATACTTGTAGGACCCAACTAAAGTTTAACTCGGTTCAGAATAAGTCCTGATATTTTGGGTTCCGGTTTGAATGCGTAAACACTACGTTTTACAAGGAATTTATTACTATAATTTATATGCCTTTAAAAAGGATAAACCATTTTGTTAACAGCAGCAAGCTTTGGTTTACCAGAACCAGACAAGTAACAATTCATAGACCAATACGTGATCAAGAGAATGTTCCGGAATAGATTAGCCAGACATCTAACTGGTGAATATTTTTTTCTGGGACTAATGTTTATATTAGTCTTTATTTGTGTCATATCATTATGAATACTAATATGGGAATATGTGACTATAACGTTGTATAATTATTTGTTTCAATACCACCTCTTCTTTTTATATGACAAAAATAACATATTTTTTATATTAATTTAAAATAGTTTCAACGAAGAAAGGATGTAATCCTGAATCTTTGGAAAGACAACATCATCTTCAATAGAACGATCCTACCAGTATACCAATATAGGTTTACTAATATGTTTGTATAGATTCAAGAGTCAAGCCGTATTTGTTTGGGCCACTTGCACTCGTAATTAATTTAACGCTTCGTCTGGCGAGTACGGCGTCTACACATCGCGTTGTGGATCAATGGGGAGCTTAATTACCTCTGTCATCAGTAGTTATGGTTAGTTGTCTATATGAAATATTATAGGCTCTATACTAACATAAATATATACGCCTGTCTTATTTATTTACTTACAGGGATAATTTGTGCAATTTTCATACATGCATTTAATTTTTGTATCCTTGTTGCACCTTATCTGTCTCTCCCTTTCACTTTGATATTCTGTATCTCTTTGACTTGCTTTATAACTTTAACAGCATAACTTATATTTATTCCAGATTTGTAACATATTGCTACGGATATGTCAAGCATAACAGCCATATTGTAGCTCTGCCTCATGGCAGCTTGGGGCGCGATGCGCTAAATTTAAACTTACATGGAGGCATATTGCTTCAGGCATTTCATCTTAATCCCAAGGGTACCAACACGGGTATGATCAATCTCCTGTCCTATTTGGAGCTGATTAAATGGAACTGGGTATTATGCAGTTAACAGTCCGCTATGATAATATATTATGCTGAAATATATTTAAACAGTTCCTTTTATTTATGTTTTCAATAGTACACATCACGTATGACAATAGAGATACACCAAGACACCAGAAATAGGTAAAATAGTGCTACTGCGTTTTTTTTAAATCACTAAAAATTCCCTATATTTAAATTTGAATAGAACATCTATGAGACAATACATTTTTTATATGTTTACATAAGCTTGAACACCTCAGCAAGAAAGAACTTGTAAAGAAGTATACAATCTTATCGGATTTTGTATTTCTAAAAATAAATTGAAAATGCAGACTCATCGAGATAGTTTCGTAATCTTTCCGTGCAGTCAATTAAAAAACATTTAAGGGACCGAACACACCTGGCCGCGATAAACATCGCAACTATTGTGGAACTCGAGAAATTCGAGCCTCAATTTTGACAACAAAAAGGCCATAATCGATTTTGGGCACACAAAGGGAGTATTATATTTGACAAGTCGACTGTACAAACGTTGTTTGCGGTAGAGATTATTTCGGTTGGAATGAATGAAAGCAAAACACGATCCTGTGAATATGTTGGTCGTAATTGAAATCCGAAGAACGCCCTCAAGGACGGTTTTTTAGAAAACCCTGGAAGTGGGCTCGAGTGTCGCCCGAATTTGTCTCAAGAAATCAATTCGAATCAAATGCCTGATTGAGAAATGTTTGAACGGTTTTTAATCTGTAAACGTCACACGCATTGTGTTGACAAAACGTCTACGTCCGTTGACAGAATGATTGTAGGTTGCGCAAAGAACGAAATATAAAAAAATGGTTTTATAAAAAAAGGAAAGAAACATTAACCCTCAGCTATTGTATCTTATTGATTAATAGACGAAGAGCGTTGAAACAGAAACGGAAACGTATGGTCGAACAGACCCACCCGCCGGCATTCGTCATTAAACCCCTTGTTCTTCGTTTCAGAGGGTTTTGGAGTAAATAATGATTAATTACGTAATTTACTCCATGTCATCGGACGGCCACATGCTTTCCGTTTTAATCTAAGACCAGGTGGACGTTTATCTGATTTTCTGCCGTAAAAGGGTTACGCGGACATCGCGATAAACACTGAAATTTGTTTGTGAACCCTTTTAGCTCTAACGATGTTTTGTAAGCTCGGTAAATGTAAATCTTCTGCTTTTTGAGAGAATTTATGCAAGTAAGTATCTCACTAATAAACAGAATCAACACAAAGGACTATTTGAGAGCAATTATATTCTGAAAGTAAGTACACATATTTAATGACTTTGTGATTTATATTTCGATTTATTACTTTGTGGTTTAAAAAATATTAGCTAATATGCTTCAAGTACTAACAGATTTGATTTACGAAGCGCACAGTTGCAAACAATGCCTAGATATAAAAGTGCATTCGTATCAAACGACAAAAACTGTTCCCGACGTAAACACCATCAATTTGTCATCGAGATATAACGCGCGCGAACCATTTGCACGCATGCTACTCACTATTCTCGATAAAGATATGCTTTTAATATAAAAATCGATAATAATATCCCAATTATTAGAACAAATTTGAAATGTAATAAAAATAATAGAGATACCTATAGTATTTTTTTTTCAAAATTACTAATTTGTACGAGCAGTGAATGAATAACTTATATTATACAGGGTGTCCCGCAACTTGAAACCACGTATCGATCACACAAAGGCCTACCAGGATATCCACTTTTGTTGTAGTCCAAACTCCTATAGTTTACTTAAAAATTTTGCAAAAATTGCTTCCAGCACGAAATTGTTTGATTTACGAAGCGCGCAGTGACAAACAATGCTCAGATATAAAGGTACATTCGTATCAAACGACAAAAACAGTTCCCGACGTGAGCACCATCAATTTGTCATCGAGATATAGCGAGCGCAGACCATTTACACGCATGCTACTAACTATTCTCGATATAGACATGCTCTTAATATGAAATCGATAAAAATCGAATAATAATAATCGATGATGAATCGATTATAAAAATGAAATCGGAAATATATTGAAAGAATAATAATAAAGTTATTATTTTATATCTGTCGTCTCGTTATAAATGTAGCAAATATTTATTTCAGAAGCTATCTTAACTATGCGATTTGTGATTGAATAACTTCTAAGTCTGCAAAATTGTACTTACGTTGTCTTAAGACCTGTTATGTAATACATACTGTATGTGTCCAGAATAAAATAAAATATTTTATAATCCAGAAATAAATTGGGTAGGTATACTTGTAACAAATGACTAAAACAGTTCTCGATGTGAAAACTATCAATTATTAATCGTCAAGTTATTACGTGGGAAACAGACATTTTATGTGCATATTACCTACTAAGGATTCTCGATAGAAAAATTTTTTCAAAGTACAGTACCTTCTAATGTATAAAGTGACTTTTAAAAATAAAAATGCCTACCTGATTTTAATAAATAAAATACAGTAACATTAGAATAGAATCCATCATGTATGTTTTTTTATGAATAAAACATCAAACAACAAAGATAGATCTCTTGACGGAAACATTAGGGTTCATACCATTTCATGCATAACAACTACTTTGATTCTTGATAGAAATTAAAATATGCTAACGAAACAACATAAAAATATTTAAACGAAATAACGATGATCTTTGAAAACTTGGAATGTGATTTTTTAATAAATAAAATTAAAAAAATACCTTTGTACTATGATCATATTTTTAATGATTAAATGTTTCCTATCAGTAACATCTTCAATCAACGAAGCTTTATTTCAAAGAGAATATATCAATATAAAAAGTTTTATCTATTTTAAATGTTGTATATTTTACTGACTGAAATATATAAAACATGCTCAATTCAGCGTAAGCGACATACATCAAACAAAACAGACCTCTCAACATGAACACTGAATGATATTTTGTCATCGCATAGCGCTGCCATCACAGAGGGACATTACGTGCTACTAACGTGTCTCGATACAGAAATATGAGTAGTTCTCATTTGTTATCGGACAGAATTTTTAAATCTTACCCAATTATATATATTCTTATGATATTTATACATTAACCAATATTTGTTCGTCAGCGATCTCATAAATAAAATAAAAAAATACTCTCTACTTTTACCAGAAAGATATACTACCAGATATTTTACCAGAAAGAAATACTCTCTACTACCAGAAAGATCCTGGAGTAAAACTGTAAAAGTATTAAAATACAAAATATGAATTGAGAAATGAATTATGAAATGAGTATTTGATTACGTACGTACGCATTCGTTACATAATCTCAATAGGTATTTTCTATATTGAAGGTACTGTAACTAACAATGTTCTAACAAATTGTAATGGTCAGACATACAAACAGTAAAAATTGAGCTCGCGATACAAACACTATCATCCAATACTATTTGTCATCGGGAACGAACTCGGGTGGGGACGAATCTATCGCATGCTACTACGGATTCTCGATCGAAAATTTAGTTAATATGAAATTGGTTTCAAATCTTATTTAATTATGTACTTATATTTATCTAAACTCAGCGTTTTTTCCGTCGTTTATTAACGGTACAGATGATAATATGTATAGAAAAATAAAAATAAAAAAAACAGTTAATTGAGTTAAATTTTTAATTAACATTTGAACTTAACATGACACTTATAATAACGATATAATCGTAATAAATAGTAATTAGTGCTATTCTAGTTATAAAAACAC
>DWPV01001126.1:0-22370 GCA_018251915.1 Urbanus proteus proteus | reverse complement strand
TTTTCTTCCCACTATTGGTGTTACGTAAAAATCAGCGAAACTTTTTGTTATTTTAATCTGTTTTTTTCTTTCTCTTTTCTCTATTTTAGCCTGTAATTAAATCTACATACAATCATATCGGTTTTCTATTTTTGGAAGTATCGAGTAGTTACTTAAACATAAGATAACTTTATCAAAATTTATCAATTAATTTTATAAAAAAATATTTTTATTATTAAAAGAAGAGGTTATTCGTGTAACCCAACTACCATGTCTATGATACATAAAAGGTTTGTCTGTGGAAAATAATCTTTTTATTACAAGAAAATTAAAACACTTCTTATTCTTTTCTTATTTTAAATAAAATTTAATAATGCCCAAAACTAACATGAGTACTAGGACACTCGAGTTTTAAAAATATATTATTTTATGATACACTGGTAGTTAAGTATCATCATTATCATGGTGGTCGTTGATAGGACGACGAATACAATTGGCGAAAGCAATTTTATGTGTCTAGTTTAACTTCATATTTAGGTAAACATTCTCTAAAAAAATATTTTGTATAATTATAATACATACTGATACAATAGATTTATAATTTGAGATTAACTAATGTGACAAACGCAAATAAAATCTAATCAAAACCAATAAATCCAATTATTCACTTTGCGGGTTAAAGAATTGATTTATTTCGCATAAATTTGTGCTTATTTCGGAAATAAGATATGATTGGTATCTTGTAGATACGCCATAGCTGTAATTAATTACCTATATATCTACTATTTATCATGAAATACTCACAAGCCGATATGTTAAAATGGAGTTATAAACTTTGTGGTGCATAGTATGGCATGCTGTGAATGTGGCAAATATTACTTATTATTACTCAATATTACCTACTATTGGCTTCTACTTTATGCTTGACTTAAAAAGTTTTGTCAACTGCTTTTTTCTTTGTATACAAGCTTTTATTTTTCACGAGACGATTTTACGAAAAATTAAAACCAACAAAGTTAATTATAGGATAATTTAATTACGTCAAACGTTGCTACAGCCAGCATCTGGGACTACATGAGACAAAAATATAATACTTATTATTTAATTTTCTTTGAAGTTACACATAAGGTACATTATACCATTAGGTACTTTTAGCTTACTTGTGTAATTGAAAAACAGTTAAAATTCTTTCACAAATTGACTTATACAAAACAGTAAATTAATGAACAGCTTGCAAAAAATCAAATCAGATACTTAGACGTGCTCATTTTATTAAGAAGGGATTACTTCCCTTGAAAATGTAGCAGTTTGTACACGGCTTTAGGGAGCGCAGGCAAATTAATTAAATCGGTGCACCCTCTATTGTGGGTGTACCTGGCGAGTGGCTGCTGCTGTCTTTTATTTTCTTTTATCTTTTATTTTTATCTATATTGAGTTTTACGTTGTGTTCATTGTGTATTGGTATTAAAAATATAACTATTTCTCTTAAAATCATTGACGACCCGCGGGGCGGGGTTCGATTCCCGGCCAGACAGAAATCTGAATGATGAATTTAGATTTCTGTTCTGGGTCTGGGTGTTTGTGATTTCGTCTTTGTATGTCCATGGCTGTGGGTGCCATGGACATACAAAGATGAAATCACACACAGGAGAAAATCCTACTGTGGGGCTATGAGTGTAGGAAGCCTTTTTTAAATGTTTTATCTCACTCTGTCATTTAATAAGAGATTTATTTTTTACAAACGTTACGTTTACAAATATCAAATAAAGTTGTAGATCTCTGAGTGGTTTGATTGCAGCGTTACGACCATCACACTCCTTCCTTCATTATAGCTGTGTTCTGGTTTGAAGGCAGTGATAAGTCCTTAAGGGATGTAACGTTTCTACACTTGAATTGTCAAAGAAATCGTTAGGCGACATGATTACTTACCATCAAGACTGAATCGCAGAAGCTAATACGATGAACATCATTATACATTTATTACCAAACTAACTTTTGCCCGCGGCTTCGTACGTATTAAATTACATATAAACCATCCTCTTGAATCACTTTAGCTATTAAAAAACCGCATCAAAATCCGTTGCATAGTTTTAAAGATCTAAGCATATATAGGGACAGGCAGGGAATAGCGATTTTTTATACTATGTAGCGAGGACGAGGTTTTGGTTTAAATCCAAATTTTAACAGTTTTAGTTGAGTAACTTAGAATAAGATTTGAGTTTTAAGTCTCTACATGCCCTTTTGATTTTTGGAAATGAGTGTATAAGCAATAAAGAGTCACTTAAAATCCAATTTGAAGAAGATAGTTACGTAGCAGTAGGATAATAAATCACTAAATAGTATAAACAAAGTCGCTTTCTGCTGTCTGTCCCTATGTATGCTTAGATCTTTAAAACTACGCAATGGATTTTCATGCGGTTTTTTAATAGATAGAGTGATTCATGAGGAAGGTTTATATGTTATTTAAGGCGCGAACAAAAGATAGTGAATAATAAAAAAAATCTATTAATATATAAATAGAAAAAATACACCTTGAACGACGCATTCTGACTGAGCTCTAACGTTACTAAATATATATAAGAGCATAATGGGCACTGCATGTATGTATTTAATGCCCTAAGGTAAAAGCTGTAAAGTAAGAAATGAAGTGACCTTAAAACATTCCGTGCCTCAGACGGAAAGTTTGCGATCGGACCATGATGTTATAATGTAGTAGCACGCGTTAAATTACATATAAACCTTCCTCTTAAATAACTTTATCTTTTAAAAGAACCGCATCAAAATCAGTTGCGTAATTTTGAAGATCGAAGCATACATAGGGACAGACAGCGGAAAGTTACTTTATTTTATACTATGTCATGATAGTTATAATGATGATACAGTTACGTAATTTTTGTGGAAGTCTTATACTTGCGTGGTTTGAAAAAATCTACAAGAGTTGACCACTATGCACCTTTATTTATATCGTTCATCAATTTTAATTGGAAAAGCGTGGAGTGAGTACCAGATCTTCTTCATTTGTAGACAGAGAGATAGGTAGCAAAAGAATAGGCAGTACCTTTATGGTAAGTGGCAACTGCCACCTTTACATATCTGTAAGAAAGTATAGAGAACAAGAGTTCTCTTATTTGTCAATCAAAGATATGTTCAAGTAAAGGTCGATTCATATCAAAATGAAACGCACCATAAAAATCTTTGTAGCCAGAATAAAAATCTAAGTCTTTCCAAAGGAGATTAAAGAACATATACAGAACGTACAGATAATCTTATTACATCTCGTTAAAGAACCCAACGGACATGAAAGACACATCCAAATTGAGTTAACTGGTAACATTTTCCTTGTTTATTTAGCCGTCAGCCTAAACAAACTGAATGCGAACCGCTGTTTCAAATAAAAGGCTGCTTATAAGCCAGCGACAGATTCCTCTGTAAGTCACAAGCGCGTAAACACCCTAACGAATACAGACTCTGTAATAGCTAGATAAGATACATTTCAGCCTGTTCCAGCATTGTGGGTGTTGTCGAGAGGACGCTTCCCTCTGAAAAATGAGCATCTCTTCTTGTCGAGATTAAAAATTATACGAACCTTTGTTCCAACGACGTTCCGTTTTCAGATACTTTGTTTTTAAAACCGCTTTTACTTATAGTTTGTGGGACTTTTTAAGTTATTTGTTTTATTTTGTACAACTATTTTAATATATATAAAGTAGGTGAGTATTTATTAAGAAGAAAGCATTTTTGACGAAGAAGCATTCAGTGCTTATAGGTTGACTAACTAATCTTTACTGACTATTCAACTTAAAAATGCGTATTTATTTGTTCAGTTGTAATTTCCTTCGGTGTTTTTTTTATTATAAAATATTTATTTACGAATATTCTAATAACGAATTCTTAATTGTCTGCACATAACTACTGCTATTGCAATAATGCAAAAAAGTTGGCTCTAACTTTGTAGACTACTTTCGAGTAATTATTCTATTTATTAGTAACAACAAAACAAAATACAGTCGCCACAATAAAAACATAAATCAAATTAGATAACACGTCATTTAAAATCATAAAACCCCAACTAATTAACTGAGACTTTGTTCAAGAGTCGGCTAATTACGTCAACTTTACTGCGGGCGAACATGTGTTTGTTTGCTCGCTTGTTCGCTTGCTTGTTTGTTAGTAAGGAGGGAGACTCACCGGGCCGAAGCGGACCGGCGCGCGCGGGTTGCTACGGGCGCCCCGCCTCACTCACCGCACTCGACTCTTGAACAAAATCATCAGACAACCATATAGCTTTTGTATTTCCAACAAACATCCCCGTAAAATCCGTTTTAGTTGACAACGGAAACGTTTAGCCAATCAAAAGAACCCAGTTTTGAAATTTGTTGTCGGTCAAACGCTGAGCGACTAGCAGTACACGAAAAGGAAAACAGTTTTAGACACACTACTAATAACAACACAGAGAAACTAATACTACGTACTTACCGTCATCAATTCGCGTATTACATGGAATATTTATAGAGGTGTCTGGCTTAATGATTTGACTAATAAATTTTATCGAGATACTTCTAACATAGGTATGTTTATTCAGTAGTCGAACGAGCACTCGACCATGAAGATACCGCCACGTATTTCTACCGTGTACTATTTCTACCGTAATTCTTTGGAAGGGTGTGGTTGTCGGCTCACTCACAGTGAGGTTCTCATCGTCTGTAAGTTTATTTGTAGTCCCTAGGAATAGTAACGCTCCTGTAATTGACTTCAAATGAAACACTTGTTCCATAAAACTGGCAGTGACCACTTAATTCGGTGGAAGGTATGCTCGTTTGCTACTTCATTAATAAAAAAATGACAACTAAAACCATGTTATCACGAGAATTATGGTAATCTACATTAGTTAATAGAGAGAAGGAGACTCAGCAAAAAGTTACATCTATAAACAACCTTTAATATTGTAGATTGTGTTCTTGTTATTAATACCATGACAACTTTTGTCTTACCTGCCACTGCTGTAAGGGTTCTTCGTGCGGCCTTGTAGCTAAAAGTTCCTATCATTAATCTACTTTCTGTTTCTGTTAAGCTTAATGTTTCCGTTTAGCCTATCTTTTTAATTAATTAATCGTGAAAGATATTTTCTTAATTTTATTTTGAAAGAAGCATTTTTGTTTCGTTCTAACTCAGAATTGAATATAATATATGTGAATATCTAATTTTGTTAATGTCATGACATATTTTTGCGACTGTTATAGATTTTATTCTACAATAGACCACTTTTTATCTACAATCTCGGCTAATGGAAATCTACGCTGCTCTCTAAAATGTCACGTCCATCTTTTTCATAAAGAATATACCTACTTCATTGCTCATAACATTAGACAACATTTTTTGATATCTTTATGTATTTTGATGTTTTGACTTAACTTATTATTTCTTTCTTATGTTCTTCTTTTCATTTCGTCCCTCCGTCTCCATCCAGCTTCTCCATCCTGCTACGCTATTCTATTCTACGCTAAGCTCATAAGATAGTGAGATAACGCACACTCACCGAGTAGCCAGGGCGCGACCGAGTCGTTCTCCTTGGCGCTCTTGAGGATGGTCTCCGGGAGGGGCAGGGAGTGGCGCACCATGGCCCCGTACAGGCCGTACTCCGCCATGATGGTGGACCGACCCCAACACTTCTCGGTTTTGCGCCACTTCGCTCGACGGTTCTGGAACCACACCTGGAAAGAAAGGGGAAAAGTTTAGTTTTGATAGAATATGTAAGTGAAGTAGGTAAAGTGTATTGTAAACGCGTGGTAAAATATGATATAGACTTTTTTCAGTTTTGGAAGGTATTACCAGTGGTAGGATATGAACAAGGTTAGAATGAAGCTATTCTTTTGTATCATGATTGTGTGCTACTGTGTTTCCAGTTGCTGATAAGCTTAAAATATGCAACTGAATTGCGCTCGAAATATTATGACTTTATTATGAATTAAGCATTTCTTTAAGTTATCGGGAAAATGCGAAAAATGAGTTTTTTATAATATAGTTAGGAGTGGCAAACGAGCATGCAGTCCACTTGATGGTAACTGGATTTGACAATAATCTCAGATGTCAATGTAGATAAATAGAGCGCGTGAATATGTGAGCATTAAATAATTTTATTTTTCTGACTTAAAAAACTTGAAATATTTATATAGAATGTTGTAACAATTCCCAACAGCTGTGTTACTTATTACTCATGACTATTAAGTCATAGAAAGGTATATTATAGTAGTTAACGCTACGTAGTTATACCTATCACATATCTAGTTTATTAATAAATAACTATTAATTTCCATTTTATTTTCCAATCTCAATAGAACGTTTAGTGCATGTTCAATCGCAGAAATGATTATGAAATAACTATTCCTTGCAACGCTCAATGAAACGCAGCGGGCGCCGCCGCGTGCCGCCGGGGACTTAATTGAATTTGCTTATTTGCATACCTATTGAGCTAAATGTTGGTGAAAACATTAAAGATGTCTTGGATAATGTTTTTTCATAAAACAGAGAATTTGTACAGGCGTCGACAAAAACGAAATAGTGGTAGTGTACCGATATACATTTACGAAACTATTTTAAGGTATAAAAATGTTTTATTGCTAAAAAATATATTGGTGATTGTGGTATCGTATCGTATGTTAGTATTTAAGCTATAACTAGGTATTATGTACCTACTATCTATAGCACACACTATTTTTTTCTATTAAGTACAGCAATTGTTGTTACTGAAAGTAACAAAGTAAATAGATATACCTGTAGTTTTATTTTGGTTGGTTTTTGAGAATTTTGAACAATAAACATAATGAAAGGTAACATAGGTAGATAATAAGGTACGCTATTTTAAACCACGTATCAATTTAATTATAGTAATTTGAGTGTTTGTGTAGTATCCAATCGGTGAGCAGTACCAGCTGAGCAGAACAAACCAATTAGCAGGAACAAAACGCTGCTAAATTAGATTTTCAAATTTCCAACCAGCCACGCTCTCTGCCTACTGCGTAGGGCTGCCACAGGTCTTTTGCTAAGATTTCATAATAATTGTAAGAAAAAATTACTAGCGTTTATATAAAATTTTCTTGTGAAGTTAACGAATATCTGTGAGTGAAGTTTATCAGATAGGTGATAAAATTCGTGTTTTTTTTGCAGGCCTTGGTGATGATAAATGGTCATTACCGCTCATAGACGCAAATAATCAACTTTCAATAGACCATGGGTTTATCTGAACCCAATCACACTATATGCGCTGCCATTCCAGATAAAGAAAACCGTCTAATCTATAGGTATTGAATTATTTTCCTACTAATTTTGGAAAATATCTACAATTAGTTATGGCGTCCTACTAATCTGTGCATTGTGCAACTAACTAAAGTGAACATGTGCTCTGCATCATACTATGAGCGGATTACGCTCATATTATGAGCCGCCCATAAACGTCGTAGCTGAATAAGATCTTAAGTCAATTTCGTGGTATTTGGGTGCTTTTCTTGAACTAGTCATCACACATTAGTAACAGAACCATAATACCTTCATAAGTTTATTAATATTAGATAAATGATACTCTTAGATAGGTAGTCGTAAGCTAGATGCTATCAATTCAAAGCCGTCTTTACGTTACTTTTAATATTTTATATTACTATAAATTAATACACAAAACAGAAAACGATTATAAAATGTAAAAGAAACCGTACAAACTTTTCACTTGCCAAGATGCAAGCATTGCGCTAACGAGGCAGCCCTGGCGCGCGAAACAGTTAATTTCTAATTAAATTTGTTAATTAAACTCGATCCGTTCTCCGCGCAAATTAATACTCCACCGGTATTATGTTCAGCCCGTCTGCCACTGCATGCGTGATGTAGGTATGCACAGCTATACGCATATGCTGATATATGCATTTTCTGTTATGTGCATATGCGACGTTATGCTTACAGCGAGCTTACATGATCGACGGAGAGCGCTTTTGAGAATATTTTACAGTTACATGATCGATGTAAAGTGCTTTTACAAAATATTTTACAAGCTTTTTGGATGTTTTACCTGATTCGGGGAGGTTTAGCGTCACACTTATTTTTAGTGAAGCAATTCTTGCGTTTCTTTGGATGGGTGAGGATTCAGGCACATATATTAAACGATTTCAGTCCTTAAGAGTAGCAACACACCTGTGATTATCGCAAGATAGAGTCCCTGTAATATTGCATTGGTTATTTAAGGTTCATTTAACATAAGGCGAACTGTATTATTTTTATAATAAATATTATTAGTTAGCCTCTTTAGTTTGTTACAACGCAAGAGTTAGGACTTGCAACTGAATAAGTTAACACCGCCTATTCAGCTGAAATTTTGCATTAACGTTTGTTTAAAATGTCAATTCATCATATCACACCACAGGTTATCTTCAATTTGTTCACTCGAAGTACCTAAGTCCCTGCTTTAGTAAAAATAAAAAAGCTATACCCATTGATTTTGCCATACCTACCTATTCACCATGCTTACCGTCAGGTAACGATTGAGTCCCATGACTACTATAGATACTTCCTATAGAATAACATGTAGTAGTAGAAGTAGTTCTGCTCTAAGTAGAAACTTACAAAAAGAAATTCCCCATTCCAGCCAGTATTAATACAGGATTATTTATTCTATCAAGCAATCTTCCCTGTAATCGGTGCCTAATCGGGTCGAGTGTGATCGAAGGCGGCCAGAGCCACCGCAATCTTGTAAGTGGATTATGCGATTTGTTCCCACTTATTGTCTGATTGTTTCGCAGCTGAGGGTCGCTGGGTACGGCCGCAAGCCGTAGGATTAGTATTAGTCGAAGGTAGAATAAAAGTACCATATGATAAGAATTGATTTCTTGATTTATAAGAAAGGTAGAATTGTGCTTCGCTGCGATACTTCTTCCACACTTGTTCCTGCTTTGTTACTGTTAAGTTGATTTAAAATTACTACAAAATTTTCGGTGCAAAATGGTTTGATAGGGAGGTTAGGTACCACTGCCACAAATAATAGGAACAAGCGTGAAGTTCTTGTGTTTTGATAAAAGATCTTCTAACGCGCGCCTATTTTCTCATGTACTCAGGAATTGCTATGAATCTGTGATCGGTAAATCTTTTATATGGAGTTGGCTACCGATGTTCATGGGCGGCAGTGACTACTCACTATCCAGTGGACAGTATGCTCATTTGCTACCTTAATCTTAAAAAAAACGCCATGAATATAACGCTACAGCTACGGTGTAAATGTTGATATTATAGTCATACCTTTATATATTTAATTGCAAGTAATAGTTTGTATTTTTATACTGATTTCTTTTGAATTTCACTTAATATCCGAATTAAGTGTAACCAAATTAGATCTCAGTAGCCCAGTCAACCAGGACAGACAATTTCGTGGCGAGGAACAATTACCCAGCGCGCAATCCGGCCCAGCGCTGTCACCGGCGCGCCCGATCTAATCAATAACCGCCGAGCCCGCTGGCCAAACACACGGACAACGTGCTAATAACTGTATTATATGGGTTCACTAGGAAAATTGCTTCTTTAGTATACTGGAGCGAACATTAACGGTACTAAACAGTCCTACTTTTCGAAGTCGGTAAAAAGTGGTAAATGTCGTACATTAATACAGTGATGCCTAATATTCTTTTGTAACATTGAAGAAGCAAACGAGCAATTCACCTGTTGGTTTATTGTCTTGTCTTGCATGGATTTCAATAACCAACTCCATATACAACAGAGGTTTCATCTGAGGATGATCATCTCATAAGTGCCAGTATCCACAACCTTCCACCAGATCCAGAATTATTTCATCATAGAAATAGGTTTTGAGCTGTACCTCTCTGATCAAATAATACTCATTTGGCACTGGTGTCTCAGAAATTGAATCGCTATGTAACCACACAAAATGATGTTCCTACTACCTTCTATATATTCTGAACTTAAGTTGAAGTCTTACGGATCTTTCTAACCACCTTTCGCAACTTTGGAACAACCAAACACCTTCCTTATCTGTCCCCAATTCAGTTCCACTGTCAATGTTATTGATGGGCAGATCCCGGTGACAGAGTAATTGTGTCCGGATTACTCCCGGACTCAGGATTAGACTGAATTAACGCTACGGCCTACGGGTATCCGGTAAATCTAGGATGTTTAGATTAATCAGTTCAAAGCAAAGTGGAGTAAGTATAGGTATACAGGTGGTAGAATCTTATGTGGTTCGGCTACGGAGGTACCACTGTCACTGTCTGTTTGATAATGGCAGTGTTGAGTTGATGTGGTCTGATTTGAAAGACGTAGTAAGTCATACTCAGGACAAGCATATGTTGGTCGTTATGTAGGTAGGATTATTTTCTCATCTGATTCTCATCATTTTTGAGTAATAAAAAATTCGAGCATGATTCCAGGAAGTGTAAAAGGCAAGAGGATAGATAAACTTATAACATTATTAATGTACTTTTACTGAAGTTTTGTTTTTTGATACGTGTTCTGTAGCAATGTATCTACATATTTCGCATACAAAGCACCTGTTTTAAATTATGCGCAATTTAATGAGAACACGGTATCTGATACGCTCCACCTGGATTACCTTTAACATATCATTAAACAGAGCAACAAACTGCAGACATTTCCTGAAATTACTGCATAACACAGTAATTGGCACGGGTTATAGGTACATATAAACACGGCACGCATCTCCGAATTTCCTAATTAACATAGAGGCACAAAGGTTCCGTATAATTGTTAATTTGGCAGCACATTCACGCCCGTTAATGATGCGTAGCGCCGTGCGAGGGAATTACTCCCATCCGACAATTTATTACTTGTATGTGACAATCCCCAATTACGACGGGCCCCTGACCTCTTCAGCTCCTGGAATAACAATCGAGACGGGGTGAGGTCATGGTTAACTGGTCGCATTAGTTTAAGGGTCGTATTTGTAACGCTTGTGAAACAATTTGTTGGGTACGGCCGGATTCTATAGCTCCACATGTAGGATTTGGAGTTAGGAAGCTAACCCCAATAACAACGGGCAATTTTGCAGAGGAACGCACAAGAGTTGGTGTGTTTTGTTTTCATTGCTAATTAAACGCGTTAAGTTTTTACGTGTCAAAGTAATGAACGTTGTTATGGGGATTTTAACTGACGTTTAAGTAATTTTATGGTCACACATTAAGGAACTATGGTATGGTATCCAATGATAGAACATTTTAATATTTTATGTTCGTTTTTCAAATAGGTTTTTTTTCACTTTTGCGGTTTTTTTCAAGATTTCTACCATTCTAAAAAAGTTCTACTATTGAGTGGAAATGTGTTGATACGTCGTCTGAGTTGCCTATAACTACAAGATTACCTTACTTTACCTTATTGACTACCTTAGTTCTCCGGAGTGGTAACGAATCTGTCATAAGTTTCAGATGTGACCTTTGGTCATAGGTGAGAGTGGTCACATATGACCAGACTGCACGCTTCTATGCTTTCAAATATACTTCAATATTATAAAAATTATTTTGAAAAAAAAAATTTATGAATAAATCCCAAGACAGATTGCAAGATGCTTTAAAAAATGAATGAGCTTAATATCATTAACACGATAAGTAGTCCATCGATACATCACTTTGTTACACACGTCCCCCAGCTTGGCCCGTTTGCCCAAACATTTGTGTATTAACACGGTACACTAAATAAAAAAGAGAGCTCTTACATCCCCCTACAATATCTAATCCGCCGCACAAAGGGGATAACGCTTTCGCTAACAGAATGTTACAATCAAGGTGCTAAGCGGCGCTCCCCAGAGACGCGTCCCTCAGGGATCCGTACTTGGCCCGCTGTTACAAATACTATAATTGAATGTGATCGTTTTGTTATTCTGATAATTGTTTTGATGATTTAATTTATCTCACTTAGTAAGATTACTAATAAAATAACAGAAATTGTGTGAAAATTATTTAGTTAACTTTTTATTTGATGAATCTATTTTATATCAGTTTTTCTTTAGTCTTATTGGGATATGAGCCTTATTAGTTCTACTTTCCAACAAAGTTTTAACAACATCAGAACTACGTCTCAACTACAATCTATAAAAGTGTTTAAACAGCTGCTATTATAAAACTGTTTAGATTAAAATGTGTGGGTATTTCCATTTACAAGAGTATTGAAATGAATAAAAGCGCACCATTCAACTCTTACATAAAATCAGCCACTTTATTAGCTATTCTGTAGAGTCCAATAAGCAAGAGTAACAGTGTAGTTAATGTTGGAACATTTATCAATCAGCTGTTCTTTGTCATTCCTTGTTCACACTCGTCGATTTGCTTAACACACTTCGGAACAACTAATTGATTAACCGAGCCGGTCGCGGCGACCTCGCCGGCCTCAATTTATCAGCGCATTCAGCTCAAATGACGGCGTCATTCCGGCGGACAGTCAGCAATTTCATTACGGCAAAGGACTCGTTCTGAAACCGGTGACAGTTTAAATAAGGCGAGTGAGCCCACAAAGGCGTTCTTATTTACGGAGTGCATAATTTCATTTCTTCGGTGGGCTTTGAATGGATTTTTCGAACGGGGCGCGCGGCGGGCGTGTCGACCAATCGGGTGCAGGCGCTCGCTAAATGGAGTTGCGATTGCGAGTCTGTTCCCAATTTAGCGGCAATTTGCGGCACAATGACGGCGCTCGGTGGCGAAGTCTCGTCTCGCCTCGCCTTAACAGGTTATTATTCAATTCGAGGGTGCGTCGGACACATTTTGATTAGTCAATAAGTTAATACGTGGTTAGAGGTGACGGTTTGAGCGTTCGTTTTGGTGTAATTGACGCGCTCTGACCTACCCACTTATTAAGCAATTCTTGCTGGTCCGTAGTAATTAGCGGAGTCGAACTGCCCGCGTCGACCCACTACGTCAATTACTCATTCCCCGTGTTCTCATTTCTTGTGCTTTCAATAACATAACCTTTTAAGGTTGTCATCAAAGAAATTTAATTTGTGCCATGTCATGTCCACTTAAATTAATTACTAATTGGATTAAATGCCTTTAACGTTCATACTTTCATTTATTATAATCATGTAGCTGTAAATCTTTCATCTAAGCATCCCAAACAGAAAATATTTGTACAAGTTGCAGAATAATAGATATTTTGAAATAAAGAAGCGTCCCTCATCTTTTTCAACAACGGTAACTTACCTACATCAAAAGCTAAAACTTTTTTGGATAATTATAAAGATTCTATTGAATGTGTTAAAAATAAACATGTAAAATATGAAAGAGTTAATTCAAAACATAGAACTAGATACAACTGATGCACACATATGAAGGTGAAACATTACAGACCAATAAACACGTGATTGGTCATCTAATTCACCGACCTATTGTAAGTGCGCATTATACTCATTACGATGATTATAACAATCTCGTCCGATCTGATGATCATTTCGAAATAGCTGTTTTGTACGTTTAGAGAAAGTGTAGGTTGTGTTGCAAAATGAAATGGATACTTTGGAAAATAAGATGAAGATGGATCTAGACTGTGAAGATTGCTTAATGCTATCACTGATAGAGTAGGCGTGCTTTTGTGATCATACTTTCTTTTGTATTTGTCAATGATTACCTATTATATAACTATTATTATAGAATATATAATAATAACTTATTACCTATACACATTTTAAATTTAAAAAATGATAAGTTAATGATAAAATAACAACGCTAGTCTTCACCAAAAAAATGTTCAGACAATAACAAAATTTGATTCGAAGAACAGAAAATCGGAAATATGAAGCAGGAAGTTAAAATATTAAATGTCTCTTACATTTACTATATCGAGGTCAACGAACGATGCAATAAAAGCCTTAGCCAGTACTTACCAAAAGGGACGGCTCACCTTTCCCGGCGCAAAATCGATATTGGCGCGATTTCATACTTCATAACTGAATTTTATTTCCTCTTTACGTCCTTTCTCCCCTCGTCTCAGACATTTACCCTAATCCGGGGGCGAATCGAAATAAACCTGTTATGTACCGCTCGCTTGGAAAAGAAAATATTTTACCTCACTTCTCAGTTACGAGTGCAAGTTAAGTTTTAGTTCAGAATTTTTAGTTTCGAAAGATTCAACAGTATCGTAAACAGTTCCGCAAATAATGCTCCTTCTATAACCAGGCTGATATTTTATTTGGTGCTTTAAGAGAGCAGAGAGAATAGATGAATAGATGATATACATACCTACTACTGAAATTTCCTTTTAATGGGTATTGATATTGCATGTCGTAATTACAGGCTTATAATTTTTAATCTAATCAGCAGATATGTGTTGTAGTTCGTTAGGGAGTGTGAATCAATAACTTTAATTTGTGAATTGCTTAAAGTGATAATGTAGTAATAGTGAGTATTTTATACTTTTCAAAGGTCGACTACCTACAGAAGGGCTTTAGCATTTTATATGACAAGATAACAAAAGCGAGCGATGATTGAACATGATTAGCGGAAACGGAAGCGTAAAAAGGCTTCAATTTACAACAAAACGTTGTAGCGAATTGCGCAAGTCACACGCCTAACAATGATCGAGGGTAGTAATGAAAATATAATGTTAACGAGAGAATGAGGCGACTTCCGACAGCGCCGCAGTAAAATAAACAAGACAGGCCATGTCGCGGGGAAATTATACGCTCCATGCTCTGTGCGCTCGTGTGGAACAAGTGAGGAGATACAGCGGGTTACAAACTAAACGATGATAAGATAAATTATTAGGTTTCTAATCTTGATAAAAAGAGGTATTTAAATGTATACAAATTTTAATTTTTATTTGTTTTGCTATCTCTTATGAGTCCAGTGTAACGACGTTTGGAAGAGCGGGACCTGTACTAACGCAATCGTATATTATTGCTTAAAAGGCAAATGTTCAAGTGTTCAAGTGCAAGTTCTTTTATTTTTCCTCATGGCATATGCTACGAGTATATACCATGAGGAAAAATAAAAGAAATTTGAATATGATTTTTTAATTATTTGTCAACATCATCGGAATGCAGATTAATACTACATAAAACATTTAAAATGATTCTCATAATTGATATATAAAAATTGATTGTAAATTTGTAAGTAGTAGACTAGAATTCTAAAACAACGAAATGAACATCATGAAATTTATAAAACGTTATAATTTGTCCAAATCTTTGCATTGACTCTACATTTATTTTTAGGTGAAATGTACAAGTGTCACTAATAATTTAATTGAAATTTCCTAAAGATAACCGCTGTCGCCCAAGCCTGACGTCGGCGGTCGACAGCTGCGCTAACCAGGCAACTAGCGGGCGTGAATAAGCGATTTCGGGCAATCGCTCTCGACAGGCGAGCGGTTTGCCCAATCGCCACGTAATTGCTATAATATCGCCCGATAATTTGGCCGACACGACTGACATCTAATCAAGCGTTTGTTTGACGAATTAAAACCGGAGCGTGTTATTGGGCGGTTAAAAAAGCCCCGTCAGCAATATGAAAATTCTTGCCGAAATCTCGATTTAATAAAGTGAACGCTAATCGGATTACCGGCTCAAAGCGAAATGGTATCTCGCAGAACATGTCCTTAATATGTTTTTTAATTACTCGCCAGAGTCCGATGCAGCCGATGCGATATTCATACATCCGATTATCATATCTCGGCCGAGGATTTGTGTTATTGCCGAATTGATTTCAATAGTTGAGCTTATGTCCGTGTTTCCATTTAATACCGGAATTAATACAGATTACTCCGATGCGGTACGGAAATGCTATTTGGATTCATATTGGAAAAATTAGTCATCGCTTTTTCAGTGAACACGTTAAGCTGTGCATAGCAATTCCGGTCATAAAAGGATTTTTATGGAAAGTTATGGAAATGTTTATAAAATTAATTCATAATAATAAGCCGATTGAGAGCCAAGTAGTCAACTAACTCAGTTAATTCCGTAGCTTACTAACAGTAACGTTTTTTTTAGAATAACTTCAGATAAATAAAATAGGTAGATTAATCACCGCCTTTTATTTGAGTGAAGCCACAAAACTACGCTACTTTCATGTACTTACACGCACACACAAAAAACTAGCGTAGTTGTATGCCAGTACCTTAAAAGTAGGGTTATAAAAGTGATTATGTGAGCGTATAAGAACTAAAGAGTTCATTTATATATAACCCGACCATTAAAAAGTGGCTTAATTTGTTTGTGAGGAATGATAGAGCTACCTACTTTATTTGAGAGAATAACAAAAACATTTTAAATGCGATGTGTGTAAAGCGACAACGGACATATTATGCAAAAAGTACAATTTAGTGGACTGTCATAATTTGCCGAGTATGCATTATTCAGCGAAGTGGGCTACGCGAGCCTCACTCCAGAAACAATGAGCCGAGCGCCCAAGAATTCAGACATATTAAAATCTTACACGTTTTGTTGTAGACGTATTATGAAGGAACAATACAAGAAAAAGTATTTTATATTTGTGTACAATATTTATGTATGTTAATAATTCATATTTCTAAGTTACGTAGACGAGAACATTATGTAAGTAGGTAACATGTTAAGTATGTGGTGAGTTTTCGCAATTAATTAAAAGATGGCGTTACAAGTATTCTGAATCACGGTGTAGAGTTTTATAAACTTTAAAGATTTCGTACTAATCTTGTCTGTATTGTCGGAATCAATACAACCCTCCAAAATTGATCACTTAGCAAAAAATCTAACTTTTCCAAAAGTCGATTAAATAATGAACAATTAAACTAAGCCTTGAAACAAAATCTGATTATAATTAAACCAAATACTTACATATAATCAAAAGCAAAAACCTCACAACAATCTAAGCGTGTAACTTGAAATAACGACCTATTCAACAGCATCAACAAATTTGGTTTCTTGCCACGTTAACGATAACCAAACATGTTATAATTTGACAAATAAGGAGACAATCGGACAGGCCTGGCAAACACGAACAAACAGACAGGCAGACACTCGGAATGCGGGGAGCAAACACAGATTGTCACGGTGGACACTTGCGCCAACATAATCAGGCTCATTATACCCATTATACCCACATTAGTCCAATCCGATGGGTGTTTGCTCAGGCGCCGCTGAAGGTGTACCCACGTTATTTTTTACAGCGGTTTTGATAGACGCAATGGTTTCGTGGGAGGACTAATATTTGACTGTCTCATTCTGTTTTAGCCTGCATTTAACTTAGATAACTTGTTTCATGTTAGGTACATTAGGCAAATATTTCGTATCTGTAATGAATATTATTAAACTACAACACAAAACACAACACGACAAAAATCTTTCTAAAACTAAAATTATTGAAAAAAATCAGAGTTTTTTTAATTTGTGGATTCTCTACGAAATAAGTATGGCGGCCTTCGCAAGTTAAAAGCTCAATAATCAAGATTGCCTAACAATAAAAATTGGAAAAAGGAAAAATTGGAAAAATTACGATACCTCAAAATCCACAAAATATTATATCGTCATTAATCATTACACAATTTATTAGTGGTTAAAACTCTCCAATTGGATTACCTTTTCAACAAAAATATTTCATAGGTAGGTAATTTTATAAAGCACGCTGTTTACCTTATTATTATTACGTAAGAAAAATATCCATCAGATCGTTCGGTACCTAATAAAATAACTGGTAAAAAAGCTTTGATAGCCCTCGTAGGCATAAAGGCGCGGCCACACACACCAGCTTCCACGAAGTAAGGACCACTCCACAATATTCCACTAATAATAATTACGCATTTATTTTCTTTCAAAACTTCACTTGACAGTTCGAGATGCATCCCGTGTCACTCTTTGTGTGAAGTGCCACTTTAGAATTACTTCACGGAAATAATTTTCACTTCCTTACCACAAATGGAATAAGGGTGAGATTTCTGTAATTTCAAGTTTCAGAGCTGCAAGGGAAAAGTTTGGTGTTGTATAAGGTGCCTACACGCTCATTAGTGTCTTATAAGCATAAATAATAATAGAGGGTCGTTTATTGTTAAAGTATTGCAACAATATTAAAATAATAACCCGATAATAAGACTCTTTGTGTCCCGTACGGACGGACGGTTCGACTTTATTGTTAGTAGGTATTAAAGAACTGTCAGTTAACTTAATATTTGTTATAGCTAATACTTTTTATAGATATTTGAAGACAAATGATTAGACGATTCATTCAGCTGTAAATAGCTGTTAGCTTGTGAATTGGTATTTAAAGAAATATTGTGGTCTGTGGTACCGCTCCGGGCGAGAAAGGTTTATTAATTACTCTTTAGTGTAATTTGTTCACAGTTGTTATTTTAAAGAGGTAAACCTCTATATATACTGGTTTGAATACGATTATACGTAGCGTAAAATGTTTAGTTTTTATTGTAAAACGTTTTTTTATTTATTTTATTAGTTGTTGCAATTAATATGTTGAACATATTAGTACTTTTAGTGAACGGATAAACGGTCGGAACATACGAGTATATCATATACTATTTGTTGATTAGATTAAATTATTGGTAAGTACTATTATCTTGATATCAATTTCTATTGGCGAAATAAAAATCTTACCGACTTGTATTTTATTGGTTTCCGTTTCTTTATTTAAAAAGAGGAGACCTGTTAAAAATTATATACAAGAATGGGGAATTCGTCATTGCTTTGAAATCAGTAAATATATTATCTATTAAAACATGTATAATTTATCAAAGCAATGCACATTAAAACTTAAATTCTATAACCGAGTTTATTTGTTTTGATATCGTCTTTAAAAATTGCTACTATAACCACATTTGCACCCAAAAAGCGTTCTCAAATCAAGTTTCAAAGTCTTTCGTTACACAAAAATAGTTAAAAAACATGTAAGTAAGCGCCTGAGTAAATATTTTTTATCTGTGGCGTGTAATTGGCCGAGTGGAGTAGTGGAGTGTTTGCTTAGGAGACGAGTGTTGGCGGATCACTCGGGTCGTTAGGGTAGTCGCGGTTCTAAATCTCCTGTCCGAACTATCAGGTAGGCCTTTAGGAAATCGTGGGTTGTTGTTGGTGGTGAGTTGTTAATAATAGCTTGTGATATGCCGGCTTAGCTGACTGCGTCGTCAACCCATTACTGTTTCACTGCCGAGCACGGGTCTCCTCTCAAATTATCTTCCAGTGAAAGTCCCGTCAAAATCAGTGCATTAAGAAGATTAGCTCAGCGAAACAGATAGACAGACAGATAAAATTGTTTTTCATAGCATTTTTGTTATAGGTATCGTGTATACTTTCATATGAATTGAGTAAAAAGTTGCTATTTTGAAATCACAAACAGACACTTTAATTGTATTTGTATGGATGTAATAAATTGACCTACACGTTCTTGAGTTAGCGTACTAAGTTTTATATCTATATTCATGAACTAGTATTACCGTTATAGGTATACACCACACTACAAATATCTTCCAACGAATAGGTTATATTGTTTCTTCGAAAGGCTTTCAACTTTTCAACGACTCAAACAGGAGCAAAGGATATAGGAAAATAACATAATGGGCAAACTCGAGATATAGTTTGTGGCCCAACAGGTCACTGCGAGCTCCTTCACGCCCCCTACACTGTAGAGTCCAATTTGCGCCGTCCGTCTTACTACCAAATTGGAGGTTGGAGGGCCAACCCTTTTGAGAATCCTGACGATGTATGCCCATAAGTTGTTTAGGAAAGTGCTATGATAGAGAGAAAGATTGTTATAATGCTACCTTTGTGAAATTATTTTTAAGTTACAGTCTGGCTTTTTAACATGTAGCTATTTATTTAAATTGGTAAGTCGGATAGATCCTATTAGTGTAGGAACACTATCTTATTTTTTCAATTTTGTGAAAGTTAATTTGGCTTATCAAATATCTACTTTAAATTTTACTGTCTCAAAATATTCTGTTTAGGTACGTGTCTTAAGTTACGTCTTGTTAAAAACTAGTCAATTTTTTAATTCAAAGTAGGTTTACCTACATATATTTTTTCTATGTTGAACTCATTTTAAATTAGTAAATCGTTTTCCTTGTAAAGTATACAAGTAGGGAAGTAGAGTTTTGTAGTTCTTAAAATGAAAATGTTTGATGAGAATTATTCACTATAATAGTAACAAGTGTGTTGACGAATTAATATTACAGGCAACGCGTAGGACACGAGCTCAAGCGACCAGTAATTGAGGAACAACTGTGCAAACACGGTATTGGGGGCGACGCGGCGGTGATCAGGCCCGCTGCTCAGCTAAATAGATAATTTAGATCTATCAGTTTCTATAATAAAACCTTCGTTCAAGTCTTTTGTAAGTTTTATATTTATTAGTTCAGGGATTAGTCTGGGGTAGAGGGTTTACTGACAAAAACAGAAATCGTTTGTTTTGGATGAAACATAGGGCTAAAGTATGTAAAAATCGTCTAGCTTAATAAGATAGAATAAAAATAAGAATTACTTGCAAGATATGTAATCGAATAATATATTGTATTTTTTTTTTGGTGTAAGAATATAAACAAAACACATTAGTAATGTAACGGAACCGTTCCCATGAGACGAGAGATAAGCGTACCTACTAACGGTTATAAAGTTAACTTAATATGAATGATCACTAAAAATCCTATTAATAAAAATACATACCTTATACATACCTATTCTTACTATTACGTATAGTAAGTATGTAATGCGTCTTATTTAGTACCAATATTGTTTTCCAAAAATCCCTCAAAAGTAAAATAGAAACCGTAAAGCCAAAACGCTACAAGATTTGCAGTTAAAAGTCGCGTTTAATGAATCTAAGTTAACATTTTCGCAGTATTTGCGGATAAAAATATCCAGCAAGTGTCCTCAAGCGGAGGCTAACTTCAATTGAGTCCAGAACTTGCGCTTCCCACAAAAGGAGCTCTTCGAATACGCAAACAGCGGGAATGGTGCGGAACAAACTTGGGATGCTCTCGTTATGGCGAATATCTTTACGTCAACTTGTGTTTGTTGTTTCATCGTTCATGTTTTATTACAATACTATTTTATTACTAAATAAATTTAGTTTTTCAGGCGATGTTTATTGCATGCGTGTTTAAGGTCTACATTTGTGAAATTTCCTAAGGAATGAAAACTAATGTATGAAAAAATCCGGGATATGTATTTATAAGTACATCTTAACCTAAGTATGCGTTCAGTAGCGGCTCTGGTTGAAGGTAAAATGATATATATTTTTCTTACATTTTTCACATAATATTAGATTTTCAAATATAATAGAGTACCTATATAATAATAATTCCTAGTGATATTAATGTTAACCAGGTAAATATTATTTTTTATTTTATCCTAGACTTGTAACTACTATCTGGTTACTAATTTCTTACTATTTTGTATATTGTTTATCGTTGGATTTATTAGGATATATTTATTTATTTTATGTATATTGCGATAAGTGACAAATAAGTGGTGACATTGTTAAAAATCCATTCAATGAGTGATTCGAGCACTTATAAAAAGTGATCATATTTAGCTAGTAACTACAATATCGTAAAGTACTTCGCCTTAACGTAAATAGGGCCAGTGTACCCGGTTCCCGGTAAATCTGTCGGATAATGTCGCAAATAGAGCGCGCCGCGGACCGGTAAACACCGGTCGCAACCGGTGATCGACCGGCCCGACGTCGATAGCTACAATTATATTACGGTTAGGTGGATCTAGGATACTAAATATGCTAAGTCGTATTGTATAAGATAGATTCAAAATACCCTAAAGTTAGGAACGTGAAAAAGTATAGAAATTAGAAATTAATCACTTTCACTTCAACTTTATATTTAAATCTTTTACAAAAATGCGTTCGTTAAACAGTGTTCCTAATTATCTTTAAATATCATAAAATATTTAATGGCATCTACAAAAATGTTTCGTAATTCAAATCAGGATCTGATTTTGTAACACAGAAATAATGGCAGTGGTAGGATTAATGGCAGAAGCGGTAGGTACTACTTAATCATAAAGTAAAGAACATCAGTATATTGATACAAGGATTTTTGGTTTTAATATTCCTAGGTAACAACCGGAACACTGCTATTAGAAGTAAAACAGCGAAGACATTATACCAATTAAAACAGAAACATAACCCAGTGCTTACTATCTTTCGATCCTACAATACCGCATTAACTACGAGTATATCACTGTACGGAACTTTAGTCTCTAGTCCACCCGGTAAGGGGCGAGAACCGGATGCATATACCCGGGCGCATATACCCTGGTGCATATATCCGGATCGCCTAAATTTTCGGCGTATTCAGTCGTGTAACGGCCCTGGCATGCACTAAAAGGACTATTAGTCAAAAATGTTTTGCCATTTGCAATTTCTCCGATGCTTTTCGGAAATGTGCTTTGTTTATCGTTTATTTTACCCTCTTGT